>JARJHM010000831.1:0-129303 GCA_033356055.1 Carex pumila
CACTGGAAACATCAATGCTATGATTCAAGCATTGGAATGTGTTCATGATGTACGTACTCAATTTTGCAATATATTACATCACTTATTTCAATTAAAATATTTGCATCCTTATTTCTAACATCCATCGCTGTAGGGATGGGGTGTGGCTGTGCTTGTCGGTGTGCCGCACAAAGATGATGTTTTCAAGACTAATCCTATACAATTTCTCACCGAGAAAACACTCAAGGGAACCTTCTATGGCCATTACAAACCCCGGACTGACCTCCCTGTTGTTGTTGAGCAATACCTTAATGGGGTATACAATTTATATTTTCTTTTCTAAAACATGAATTTATTTCACTTTCTTGTCGTTAGATTTCCTAATTTGCATGCTTGATTTTGTTTTGTTTTTAGGAGCTGGAATTGGAGAAGTTCATTACACACAGCGTGCCTTTCTCTGAAATAAACAAGGCATTTGAGCTCATGCTCGCCGGAGAGGGCCTTCGTTGTATAATTCGCATGGATGGTTAAGTGAAACAAATTTTAAATAAAACATAAGCAATGTAAATTGAGAAACGTATCTGGTGCAAAATAATCGTGGTTTCATTTTGATGACAGTGTGCTTAAATTTTTTTTCTTCTCTTGGTGCTTTTTTATTTGTAATAAATACGTTGTACATTGAACTCTGTTAATTTGCCTCTTGGCATGTTTTTTTTCAATCGTGTTACATAAACCTTTTTAATTGTTGAAAACCATCATGTGTAATTGTTGAGATTCATGTATGTTTATTGCATTAATAGTAACTATAGGGTTATATTGGTAAGAAAGTAATTATAGAGAACCGCAGGGTTGTGATTGTAATATGTGATGTGCTTATATAGGCTCAATAGAACAAAGGAAAAAACAATTCATTTTTGAACCATTAGTCTTTTTGGTATCAGAGCTTAAAAACGAAATCCTAGTTTTTCTGTTTTTCCGATTACTGTAGCACGAGCTACAGTACCCGTCGCCCAAGGCAGAGAGGAGCCTTTTCCCTCCGCCAGGACCACTGAGAGTCGTCGGAGCGCCGCCTACTTCCGCCTGGGTCGCTGCTGGCCTGTGCAGCCGCCTAGGATGCCCTAGGTCAGATCAACTCCGCCCAGATCTAGTCAGCTCCGTCCAGATCCGGACTGCTTCGCCCCGATCTTAGCAGCTCCGCCCTGGATCTGCGGCATCCGCCCTGCTCTTGCTACGCCTCTCCTTTCCTTGACCGCTGATTCGAGCTCCGCCACCTCAGTAGCTTCACTTAATGCAGCTCCTGTTACAGTAACTCCAGTTACAGCAGCTTCAGTTACTGCAGCTCCTGTGACAGTAACTCCAGTTACAACAGCTCCAGTTACAGCAGCTTCGGTTACAGCAGGTCATTTTTTTTCTTCTTCTAGGCCGAACCAAAGGTACAAAAGGTTGTTCTTTGCTTGATTTGGCCGGCGTGGGGGGCCTACACCCCACGACACTCGAGATGCGGGTTTAGATTGAGTTTTCGATTGAGTTTGGACTTGAATCTTGATGAGATAGATCAAGATCGCGTCAAGGAAGAGAAGAAGAAAGAGGGAGATGGTTTAGATCCGTCTTGAGGTGCAAGATCGGGTCTTTACGTGTATTTGAGAATATCAGGAGATGGTATAGGAGGTACGGGATTGGAATGTCTGGGCAAGATCGATCCTGAGGTTCTAAAGGTCTTGGTCGGGCTCATACAGGGAGCTAGTGCCTCGACCAAGACTGCGGTCTCAGCACCTGCTCCGGTGCAGGTGAAGCTAGATCTTCAGAATGTGGAGCTGAAACTTGATGGATCAGCCACATATTTGAGCTGGTCGCGTCGGGTTAAGAGAGCTCTATCAGGAAGGAACCTGGAGGGGTATCTGACAGGTGAGAAGGGGGAACTAGCGAAGGACTCGGTTGAGCACAATGAGTGGAAGACTACTCATAGCCTGCTGCATACCTAGCTTCTGAACTCGATGGCTGCATCTATTGCTGTCACGGTGGATGGCATAGAGGCCGTGAGTGATGTCTGGGGGAAGCTGCAGAGGATCTATGCAGGAACCGACAACAACTTAAGAGTGTTCCAGATCGAGAGGGAGATAGAGGCAGTGGCACAGAGAGAGAGATAGATCCAGGAGTATGCCGCAGATCTGGAGCGACTGTGGGCAGATTATGATCATTTCTCACCACCCGCGTGCTGTAAGGACCCCGATTGCAAGAAAGGAGATGATAGAGTCCAGAGGATGACTATGCACTTTATGAGGGGGTTGAACCCGGCATTTGAGCCAAGGTGTGCGGTGCTACTAGCTCAGCCGAAGATTCCCTCACTGGATGAGGCGATCTCGGCTATGATACAGGAGGAGAGTCGGATGGGACTGCAAGCTGGGGCAGGAGGACTTCCACAGGTGAAGTCAACTCTAGCAGCCTCCAACTCAGGTAACACAGGGTACAGAGGTGAAACTCGACAGTGCTACAAATGTGGTGAGGTAGGTCACCTGAAGCAAGCTTGTCCTAAGCCACCCAAGGAGAGAGACACAGGTGGGAGGGGGCAGTTTGGGAGTCGTGGACGCGGTCGTGGGGGCCGAAGAAGTGGGAGAGGAGGCAATCGGGCAAATCTGATGGTTGCAGAGGAGGAGGATTTGATCATGGAGATAGTCAGGAGGAGGCAGAAAGGAGCAAGTGAGAAGAGTGTAGTCGATGATGCGTCCACTTCATCTTTTGTCAGGGGTAACTTTGCTTCTGTTGCTTACACAACCACAGGTGCGTGTGATACACTTGCTCTTACCTCTATATCCACCGCTAGATCACCGGATTGGATAGTCGATTTTGGTGCATCTCGCCATGTGACTGGTGCTGCTAGGGAGTTTTCTTCTTATACTCACCTAGCGGTTCCAGAGAGCATCCGGACAGCCGATGGTACGGCCCAGCCGGTGGTTGGTAAGGGTACGGTGAAATTTACCAACACTCTGACTTTGTCTAATGTTTTGTATGCTCCTTCTTTTCCTGTAAATCTCCTATCTATAAGTGCCATTATCTCATAACTAAATTGTGTTGTTTTGTTTGATAATCTCAAGGTGATCTTCCGAGAGAAGGGGATGGGCAAGGTACTCAGGACTGGGACACTAGATAAAGGCCTGTGGTACATGGATAAGGAGGGTATGGGCTCGACCCTCTCATCTATCGTAGAGAAAGCTAGAAGAGCTGAGAAAAATGTGGAAGATTTACTGCTGCTCCATCATAGGCGCCTAGGTCACTCTTCATTTCTGATTTTGAGTAGGTTGTATCCGTCTTTATTTGAAAAGGCCAATAAGGAGAAGTTAGTGTATGATGCATGTGAGTTAGGCAAACATACCAGAAGCTCTTATGCTAGCTCTGGTAGTAGGAGATCTTGTAATTTCGATTTGATTCACTCGGATGTATGGGGACCTTGTCCCACAACTACTTTGAATGGTTTTAGATATTTTGTGTCTTTTATTGATTGTTTTTCTCGTTTGACTTGGCTTTACTTGATGAAAAATAAGTGTGATGTGCTTGCATGTTTCAAAGATTTCCATAAAATGGTTCAGACTCAATACGGTGCGGTTGTGAAGGTATTGAGGTCTGACAATGGGACAGAATACACGAATAAGGAGTTTGGCGAGTACTTGTCATCCCAGGGGATACAACATCAAACCACGTGTCCATACACACCAGAGCAGAATGGGGTAGCAGAACTGAAGAACAGGCATCTCCTTGAGGTAACTCGGAGTATGATGATTTCGATGAAAGTTCTAAAGCACTTGTGGGGACAAGCGGTTATGACAGCAGCTTACTTGATCAACAGGATGCCATCGCGGGTATTAGATTGGAGGTCTCCAATTGAGATGCTAACAGGTAAGAATGGAGATATCCTTCCTCTCAAAACCTTTGGGTGTGTGTGTTTTGTACATGACAACAGGCCAAATGTGGGAAAACTTGATCCAAGGGCTGTGAGGTGTATCTTTGTAGGGTACCCAGCCACTCAAAAGAGGTATGCGTGTTGGAGCCCGGTTGAGAGGCGAATGTTTGTGAGTATGGATGTTACTTTTCACGAGCTCGAATCATATTACTCCTCAAAAACAACATCACCATTTGAAGACTCGCTCGATACAAGAGGTATGAGACGAGAGGGGAGTAGTAGTGATGGTGAGAGGAGAATGACAAGCGTAGGTGGTATTGGTTGCCCAATTGTTATTGAGAATTCGACTGTGGTTGAGCCGGAACAGGAGAATTCGGCTAGTATCGAGCCGGAAGTTGAGAGGATTGAGTCCGAAGGTGATAGAACTCAGGTTCAGGAGGAGTCGAGATATGGTGAAGTGTATGTGAGGAGAAATAAGCAGAATGAGGGAGCCTTGCCTATAGTGCCTTTTGTGTCGAGTCCCTTGTCCTTGCCTACTCCGACTCTTGAGACACCTTCACCATCCACCTCAGACCCAGAATACACAGGTGATATGATTCCTCTCTCTACTCCTCCCACTCCCCTATTGGTAAGGAGGACTTCTCGCGAGAATGCAGGCATTCCTCCTGACCGATATGGTTTTTCACATGACATTGCCAAATTTGTCTCTTACTCACACATATCACCTGTATATGGAGCATTCATTGCATCATTAGACACTATCTCTATCCCTAAGTGTTGGCAGGTTACTAAAGAAGATCCGAAGTGGCAAGCAGCCATGCTAGAAGAGCTCAGTGCCCTTCGCAAAAACAAAACCTGGGAACTTGTGTCACTACCACCAAGCAAGAAGATTGTTGGATGCAAGTGGGTCTTCACAGTAAAGCAGAATCCAGAGGGTTTGGTTGAGCGCTACAAGGCTCGGCTGGTAGCAAAGGGGTACAGTCAGACCTATGGCATTGACTATGATGAGACCTTTGCACCCGTGGCGAAGATGAGCACAGTGAGGACATTAGTTTCCATGGCAGTGAATAAAGGATGGCAGTTACACCAACTCGATGTGAAAAATGCCTTTCTTCATGGTGATTTGTTGGAGGAGGTGTACATGGAGGTTCCACCAGGGTTTGGCACTAACCAGACAGTGGATAAGGTGTGCAGGCTCAAGAAGTCACTTTATGGATTGAAGCAGTCTCTCCGGGCCTGGTTTGATAGGTTCATGAAGGCTATGGTAGGCATGGGCTATCAGCAGATCAATGCTGATCACACAGTGTTTTCTCGACAACATGGTAGTCATATTACTATGCTGGCCGTGTATGTCGATGATATGATCATTACCGGAGATGACGAGGAGGAGATTACACAATTGAAGGCAAGATTAGGAAAGGAATTTGAGGTGAAGGATCTGGGACAGCTTAGGTACTTTCTTGGGATTGAGGTGGTTCGTGGAGCAGAGGGGATTGTTCTATCTCAAAGGAAGTATGTTCTAGACTTGCTCACTGAGACAGGCATGTTGGGGTGCAAGCCTATAGTTTCTCCAATTGATGTGAAGGCCAAGATAAGTGCAGAGGTAGGAGAACAGGTTGATCGTGAGAGGTACCAGAGACTGGTAGGCAAATTGATCTATTTGACACATACACGTCCCGATATCTCATTTGCAGTGAGCGTGGTGAGCCGCTACATGCATGACCCTAGGAAGGGTCATATGGACGCAGTGTATCACATTCTGAGGTACCTGAAGAGTGCACCAGGAAAGGGCTTGTCTTTCAGGCAAAATGGACACATGAACATTGAGGGCTACTGTGACTCTGACTGGGCTAGTTGCCAAGATGACAGGAGATCCACAGCTGGCTATTGCATGTTCGTAGGGGGCAATTTGGTCTCTTGGAAGAGCAAAAAGTAGCCAGTTGTTGCGAGATCGACAGCAGAAGCCGAGTACAGGGCTATGGCATTGGGAGTTGCTGAGATGATATGGCTGAAAAGGTTGTTGGAAGAGCTCAAGGTGGATCACGGAGCTCAAATGAAATTGTGGTGCGATAGTAAGTCAGCGATCAGTATTGCCAACAATCCTGTGCAGCATGACAGAACCAAACATGTGGACATCGATAGGTTCTTCATAAAGGAAAAACTAGAAAGTGGACTATTGGAGTTGAGTCATGTAGCTACTGGAGATCAAATAGCCGACTGCCTCACCAAAGGACTTAACTCAATAGATCTAGATAGGTTTTGTGACAAGATGGGCTTAAGTGATATCTTTTGCTCATCTTGAGGGAGAGTGTTGAGATTCATGTATGTTTATTGCATTAATAGTAACTATAGAGTTATATTGGTAAGAAAGTAATTATAGAGAACCGCAGGATTATGATTGTAATATGTGATGTGCTTATATAGGTTCAAGAGAACAAAGGAAAAAACAATTCATTTTTGAACCATTAGTCATTTGTAATTATGTTGGTACAGCTTCCTGGTGCTTGATTATAATTTTTAATGAATAACATATTGTCTGATTCTTTTGTTTAGACTGCCTGGTACTTAATTGAGGAATCATTTATCAGTATGTTTCAGTTGAGGGAATTGTTCAATTGATTTGCATGTGGCCACATGATATTCGATTTGATTTTGTTAATTAGGTTATTGGCAAATAAATTCAGTTTGTGGAAACTATATTTCTGAAACTAAGATATGACATAAATATCCAGTTTGGTAGATCCAAATCAGCAAGCCGGATCGAATGCTACCGAATTGAATTTTTTGTAGAAGTATGCATAATAATAATTTTAAATAATTTTTATAGGATATAATAGTGAAAATAAAGCTACAATGAAATTATTTGAGTTCTCTCATGCATGGAATATTTTAAAAGCCTTAACAGAACTGATTAAATTTACAAACGTTATGAACTTGTGAACTTATGCTGCTAAACTTTGGTTGAAATAACTTTTAGAGACCAGAAAATTTAAAAGTAGATTATGAATAGCTTAATATGCACTCATTTGGTTCGCACAAACAGACATAATATCTCTGGAACATTTTATGGCTGAATTATGAATATATAATAGGTAATTTTTCAAATTGGTGCAATACTGCACGAGTTCATATATCAATATTACCTGTTTTAATCATACATTTATATTTAATGAGTCAAATTCGGAATTATTCCTACTATTCCAGTATTATTAAAAAGTTGGACCATCTACAGATTCTTTCTTGCTTTTTTTTTATATGGGTCCAAATTGCAACAGATCGGGTCGAGTCTACCACGCTGTCATGCAAGTTAGGTAGAGGTGAATTAAGCAAATTCGAATTTCCTAAAGTAACTCAAAGTTTGAGTTTGGATCTGGACCTCCCGTTCAGAATCCACACAATATTAAAGGAGTCCCATAAATTTCAATTCGGGCTTGATCCGGAATCTGATTGAACTGTCCAGATCCAAACTCAAATTTTGAGTTACTCTAGGGGATCTCAACCCGGTTTAAGCAGCAGCAAACAGGTTTCCTCTGCTAGTTTTTTGAGCTGAAGATAAACAGAAAAATTGGTGTTGCATCTTCCAACGTTGAGCATATATGTAATATAATTATGAATTGTATACTGTTATATATGATTGTTACAATTAAAGTGATCTAGTATGAAATTAAGATATTAGACAATCTATGTATTAGTAGGACATGTTCCATAAATGTGTAGAACAATTTAAACAAATATTAAATTATTGATAAATTGATTCTGATATTTGCAAATACAGAAAAATGCTTTCCAAAACCCTGAGTGTAGACGCACTAACCCTCAGTGTGGACGCACTAAGCACTTAACCAATTTCTAAAAAGTTCAAGACAACACAGGAAAAAAAAATCCAAGCCTAATGTAGATGCACTCAGTACTTGGGCAATTTTCTAAAGTTCAGCACATAAGAAAGTCCAAGCACAATGCAGGCGCATTAAGCCCCAGTGCGGACACACTCAGGACTTGGGCAAAATCGGAGCTGAAAGAAAAGCAGCTATTTGGACGCGTCTCAACCCAGTGCGGACGCACTCACGATGCCAAATGTGTAACCCTATATAAGGATAGATCCCCAAGGCACAAGATAACCATCTCAACTCAGAATTCTAAAGAGAAGTTATTTTTATACATAATTTGAGTGTCTTATTTCTTCTTCCACCATCAAAGAACAGAGAGGAAAAATTCATTAGAAATTTGAAGATGATTTCTCGAGGGAAAATATTGTTACTTTGGAAGACTTAATCCATGATTCAATCAAAAGGGTGAGAAGGAATTCTTGGCATCTAGAGTCTTATCTTGTACTCACGGAGACACTTGTTGCTCCACTATAGGCTTTGGATATTACATGCCAAATGACATGGAATAATGTATTGTATTCCGCATTAATGATTATGTTTTGAGTCTCTTCGGCATAAAACGGTTCTTAGGTTAAGGTGGGGAATTTTTTTTTTTTTGTGAGATGGAAATTGTTTCTTCTTTTCCGTGGTGCAAGTGTTTAACCCCTATATGAGATGTAAGTGTTTGATTTTTAAATAAGACGTAATTGTTGGGCTTTTATAATTTCCAACAATTGGAGAAAGCAAAGCTGTTCCATACTATTGTGTGATAAGTTTTGGTCATAGATCAGTAGAAAGTTTGAATGATTAAGACTGTCTTCATTTTGGAGACATCGATTAGTTAATCATTCGATATCTTCTAATCAGATTTGTAATTAAACCAGGGTTTCAATATAACTGGAACCAAGTTAGACATGATGTCTTTATTGGGGAATGCCTAGTAATGCCATTAGCACACTAGTGGGTATGGTTTGCTACCGCACTGGAGATGCTCAATATTTGCTTCTAAGAAATCGTGTGTTGTAACACAATTAAAGGTTAACACAAGACCAGGTGGGCAGTGAAGATTGAAGGCTCTTTGGAATCATTTTTGTGTCTGATTGTATCTGCTTTAAATTGCTTTTATATTTTGACTGCTCTGGATGTTCGTTGGTTTGTATAATCACACTTTAAAAAAAAAAAAATTGTGCTTAGCTTAGTTGAGGTTGTTGTTGAGTACCGGATGGCAGGCCCGGCTCTGGCCCAGGGTACCCAGGGTGCCGGCTCTGGACTCCAAAATCCAACAGGGCCCCAAAACAAAAATAATAGCAGCATTCTTGTTTGTATAATAACAGCCCCAACAAAAGAGACAAATAATAACAGCCCAAAACGACAAATAATAACAGCCCAAGCAAAAAAGCAAACGATCTTGTATTAATGTATAAACAGCTCTCGTTTGTGTTTCAAGTGCCCAAACAAATAATAACAATCCACCGTTTTTTTTTTGTTCTGGAAATCGACAAACAAGAAATTGAAGGAAGAAAGTAAGAAACTTAGTTCTTCTCACTAGTCGGACTACTAATCTCTTTTGCTGATTCATTGGATGATACATAAATCATGGGCTGCATATAAAAGGGTGGTGAAAAAGAGGAAGAGGAAGAGGATTTGGATAACAAGGGTTATGACGGTGTTGTAGAATATTTGAAAGCAAAAGAATGATGCCATATTCAAAAAAAAGAAGGTGCATCTAGTGGTACTTGCAACTAGAATTCGAGAAGAAATGGAATTGTGGTTGTCTAGTTGTAAGCGAGGTCACGATATAGTGGGCTCTGTTGTGTAGGCTACTGTTGTTTATTTTTAATCTTTTTGTAGGTGATTGTGTTTTGGTGTATTAAGCAAATCTATTTGTAATTTGATAGTTGCTACCAAAGTTTAAAAAAAAAAAAAATTCTTCTCATGAGTCACAATTTTGTTCTGTGACAGTGAGACAAAGTTTTGACTGGATGAGATGGAGGCGAAAGGCAGCGTCTAGTTAGAGCGAGACTGATGCAGCGACACAACATTTGTACTAGATGAGGCGAGGCAACGATCGTGGCTCTGAATTGGACTGCCAACTGCTCAGCGTTGAAAAAAGAAACAAAAAAGAAAAAAGAAAACATACATCAGGTAGTGAAAAACAATGTTTCCTAGAATGTTTCCTAGAAATTATGTATTAGGTAGCAAAAAAAGAAACAAAAATAATAGGGATGTCAACGGGTACGATACGAGTCGAGTGGAGATATTTTCAGACTCATATCCGTTATGATAATGAAAATTTTTTTTTTAACTTTACCCGTCTTTTCGAATATGGTACAGATCTAGTAAACAGATAAAAAAATGTCATTAACATTTCGATTTGTACTTTCAATAAAAAAATTTTAAATAAGAAAAAAATAATGAATACAACTAATTTGTATTATGAAAATTTAATAAAATACAAAATTTAATTGTATCATGTATCATCTTCATACAAATATATATCTATATATATAATTTTATTTTAAAAAATAATTTTATACGAAAACGGGTAAAATAACGATAAAAAATAATTATCCTCACTACAGCAAAACGGATTTTCTGCGACCAGTATTAACGACCGGTGTTTACGCCGGTCACAGAATATCTATTTTTTTCAAAAAAAAAATAAATAACTAATTTCTCTGACGATCAAGAGTTTCTGCGACCGGATCAGCGACCGGCGCAATTACCGGTCACAGAAAGTTTTTCTTTTCTTTTTTTTTAATCGTTGAAATCTTAGAATAAAAAAAATAAGGCGCCAGACCCTTCTTTCCGTCTCCGTCCGTGCGAACCCAAACCCTTCGTCCCCGCGCGAACCCCAAACCCTTCGTCTCCGCGCGAACCCCAAACCCTATCTTTCTGTCTCCGCTCCGCCTCTCCCAAACTCTATTGAATAGCGCTCTTCTGTTGAGGTTGGTGTGTTTCCGCCTGTCCCAAACTCCTCCAGAAATTTCTCCTCCGCTCTTCTTCTCGGCAGTGATCAAGGGTTGGTGTGTTTCTGTCTCGAAACTCTATTGAATAGTGCTGCCTCCGCTTAATTCTTCAACGAATCGGGCTTTGTTTTTCTGTTGAGGTGTCTTCGTCGATTGTTGTTCCTATTCTACGGTGAGGTACTTTCTTCAATTTCTTATCTAAACTGATTTCGCTCTTCACCTGATTTCTTTCCTCTCCCGATTTAGGGTTTGCTGATTTTTCTCAAGGGAAAGCTACAACCAAATCCCCGCACTCCCAACATCTGTGTAGTATCTTAAAAGGTTATACCTTTTCAATTTGATGGTCTAATAAAAAATTCTGATGTAACCCAGTAATTTTTTTTCTCTCGATTAAGCAAGCATTTTGGTGATTGAGCAACAATTCAGAGATTTTGATTCTCCACATCACTCTTTCTATTAGTGCTAACTGCTAAGGTACTCTTTATTATTTCTAAGATTTTTTCCCTAATTCAATTTAAGACTTCTTCTGGAGTGGTACTGATCTCCTTTTGCTGAATGTCAATTAGTAAATTTTGTACTCATGCTTGGTCAAGTAGTACCAGTGCAGAAACCAATTTAGACTTATTTTTGCATTCTAAAGTTTTCAATTCTTGAGTATATGCATAGCAGCTAGAAGGGAATCCTTCTAAATCTGAAGATGGATATACCTCTTTCTTTTCTTTTTTTGCTAAGGGTTCTGACAAGGGTTATGACTTTGAAGAAATCAATATTAGATTGACTAATTTGACTTGAATGGACACTACGTTTGAATTGTTCAACCTTATCTGACTTGGTTGATCAATTTATAAGCTGAGATGGATATAGATGATTTAATTTTCTTTTCTATTCCTATACCAAATTGAGCAAAATTGAGTCAGTAGAAACCCAATTTTGCATATTTACTGTCATGAGTTTGCATGATTTCACAAATATAAATAAAACAAAATCAAGGACTAATTTGCATAATTACATCTAATATCTGACAGAAAGTGAGCTTGGATTTTCTTTGAAATTTTGGTTTTCCTTTTTTTGCTCATGTTTGATTTTGTAATTAGATAGGAGAAACAGGTTGGAGAAAGAGGTACTACATCTTTTACTTAGCATGTTATATTTACTTTTGAAATGAGGCTATGGCATAGCGCATAATGGTTCGTACTATGGATCATTATCTTCATTTTTAAAGTCCAAGAAAATGATTTGAACTGCTTAAATGCTTGTCTGGCACTTTGGGTACATACTATATGCTGAGGCTGTGCGGTGCCCCTTCATTGGAATAGAATTTTGATTATAATGTAAATATTTTAACTTGTAGGTGACTAAACAGCATAATGAAGATTGTAATGGTCCAATATAGGCCAGCGATTTGGCTGTAAATAACACTGAAACAATAAAAAAAAAAGTTTAAAAGGTCCAATATACCCATACTGAAATACAAGAAATTTAACAGAAGACTGTTATATTGTTAGCAATGGTGGACAATTGATTAAGATTGTTTCTATCTAATTGGGATATGTTATTTATTTTCCTTTGTATTGTAGGTTCTAGAGGGGCTGGAACTTTACAGCTATATGGTACAGATTCTGATCAATCCCAGTTTAAAGATGGAGGTTGAGGTACCGATAGACTAAAAGATATATCACCCCCATCTATCTCCAAATATGCACAAGTTTTTGTGGTTAATTAATTAGGGTTTGCAAAAAAAAAAAACATAGCTCCTTATTGAGAATAATTAGACTGTCAAGGTTGTTGTGGTTAATACTTGCTCTTGTTCCGCAACATGCCCAAGTCTCTTGTAAATGGGATCAGTTTTCCTGTTATGAACAAAATATTATTTATTGTATCTTGTAGTGCTCAATCTTGAGATATTTTGTACTTGTACTTGTAAATTTTATAACATTTTATAATTTTCATGGTACATCAATCTTGAGATATTTTTAAAATTGATGGATATTTTATTGTTTGTATGTTTAGATATTGTTGTTTATGTTTGATCGATGTCAACGTTTGATATGTGTAGTATCAATTAAATGAGAAAAAGTAAATAATAAAAAAAAAACCAAAAAACAACCGGGTTGGACTATCAGCGATCGTTTTTTGGGTATCAGCGACCGGTTTTACGGTCGCTAATACATTTTTATGACGTCAACAAAAAACAATAGCGATCAAACAAATTGGTCGCAGATAAATTATCAGCGACCGGATGACGTCATTCAGCGACCGGTGACGTCATCAAAAGAGTATTTGTGATCATGCTTTCAGCAACCAGAGTATTAGCGACCGGATTTCACTTTTAGCGACCGGTTGGACTTTTTGAGACCGGTGACAATACTTTTTGTGACCGGAAAGCCGGTTGCAGAAAGTTTGATTTGCTGTAGTGCCTTATTCATACTCGTATCTGATTAGTTAACGGAAAAAAAATCTTACCTTTATCCGTATTTTCAGATACGATACGGATCGGATAAACGAGTAAAAGAGTGTCATTGACACCCTAAAAAAGAGGGAGAAGAAAAAAAATAAAACCTCCAAAAAGATCTATTTAAAAGCTTTTAAAGAAAATTAAATTACAAAATAAGTCTTTAGAAAACCGAGTTGAAAATAAGGTGTACGAAGAAACAAAAAATGTATCTAAAAATCAAAATGAGATAAATTAAGATAAGATAAATAAAAAAAAAAATGTGTCTAAAAATAAAAATGAGATAAATAAAGAAATCACAAAATCTTTCTTTCGCTCCGGCCCCAAAATAGTTGGTACCAGTTAATGAATTAACCGTTTAGTCTCAATGGGAACTGGTGTACTTGTTTCACTTTTCTCGAAAGAAGAAAAAAACAATTGAAGATTAACACACGACTATTTGTCAATATAAACATATTTAAAGCTTAGACTATGTTTAAGAATTTAACTGTTTCATTAAGATACCTGAGACAGAATCGTTCTTATTGCATCTAAATGAATTTCTTTACAGAACACGAGAAAATTATGAACAAACAAAAGATAAATCAAACATTAAGACAACTAGAACAGAAACACAAAAGAACAATCAGTCAACCAAATCCAAACCATTTATACTGCAACCATAATCTATGTGAATAATCGTTTCCGACATCACAATTTCCATGCAGAATTATAGTTTGTTTAAACCATCCATGTGAATTATACAATGAAGACTCTGTCCCTTGAGCATGAGCTCGAATGCAGTGTTAATCTTAGAGAAAGACATATTGTGTGTTATAAACTTCTCCAATTCCATCTCCTGAAAAGAAAATCGAATCTTAAATGTAAATTAAAAAGTTCAACTGCTAGAACTTCATTAAGAAATAAAAATAAAAATTATAAATTACATACCCCGGCCATGTATTGCTCAACAACAGCAGGAATGTCGGTACAGGGCTTGTAGTTGCCATAGAAAGTTCCCTTGAGTGTTTTCTCATTAAGAAAGTGTATTGGGTGGGTCTTGAACTCGGCATCTTTATGCGGTACACCAACTAACACTGCCACACCCCAACCCTGGAAAATATAAATATAATGTTAGTCAGAAATTGAAATATTAACTTTCACTTTTTAAAATTACGATATATTCTGCAAGTAAAAGAGGTGGAGTAATACATCATGAACACATTCCAGAGCTTGAATCATGGCATTGATGTTTCCAGTGCACTCTACAGCCCGGTCAACACCACCGTTAGTCATCTCAGCAAGAACCTAGAAGCAAAATCCAAATTAAATTATAAATGTAAGTTAAATTTCAAATATTGCATTATATTTTGGAATGAAAGTATGAAACATGTTGTGCTAGTTGCTAACCTCTTGGACAGGCTTTGAGTGTTCACATGGATTGACGAACTCCGTACAACCAAACTTTTTAGCTGAAAAGTCAAAATTTGTGTGATTCAGTGATTTAAAATGAGTTGCCTACAAATTCTTAGGTTACGTTACGTTCAACGAACAATCTTTTATACCTGTTTCAAATCTATCTGAGTTCAAATCAACGCCAATGATCCTGGAAGCTCCTGCAACTCTGGCGCCTTCAGCAGCCTAATTAAATAATAGAGAAAATTCCAATTAAATGTGAGATTATCCATTTTCTTGAAAGATAAACTACATAAAAGGTAGACTTACAGCGAGCCCAACAGCTCCCAAACCAAAGATTGCCACTGTCGAACCCTTCTTTGGCTTTGCAACATTTACAGTGGCACCAAAGCCTTAACAAATGGAAAAGAGAAAGCATACTTATAAAATTAATTTCATAAACCAAATGAAAAGCAACAGAAAGTTGTAACTTGAAACTAATTTAGACACTAACCTGTGCAAAAGCCACAACTGAGGACACAGACTTTGTCGAGAGGAGCCTTTGGGTTAATTTTTTCAACACAACCAGAATGCACGACTGTGTACTCACTGAAGGTGGAGGTGCCAAGAAAATGGTAAATAGGCTGGCCATTAACAGAGAAGCGGGCCTGCCCATCACTGAGCATGACCTTGCGATCAGGGTTGATGCGCAGGAGTTCACACATGTTACTTTCCTCTGATTTGCAGTGGGCACATTCCTTGCACTCTCCTAAAAACACTGGGAGCACATGGTCTCCTGGTGCCAGCTCCGTCACCTCTTCACCAACGCTCTCAACAATCCTGTTATTATATCAGTCATTGTAGATTTGTAGTTATGAGAGAGATGACAAAAGAATCATCAACATTGTGTACTGATTATTTTCTTGTGATTGAAAGAACATGTCACAAATATTGAGAAGAGAAGGTCTCCGTTACATTTAAAGCTAATTTGACTAGCTTGACCAAAGTATTAATTTAAGAAAAAATAATGTGGTTAAAGATTAATAATGAGTTTTTTGAGTTCAATGCTGAGATAATCTTAAAATCAATTTTCAACTTTTAGAATTTAACAGGGCTATCAAGTAATTAATATAAATATTATTTTATTCCAGAAAAATAATCTTTGTTGATTTGAAATCTAAAAATCCAAATAAAGGTTGGAGGTAAAGTGCATACGTACCCAGCAGCTTCATGACCTAAGATCCTAGGAAAAACCTCTTGAATCAGTTGCAAATTATTTTATACAATTCAGAAAAGGGAACAAACTTAATTGTTAATTCCACTCAGAAAGAAATAGTAAAAAGGAATTACAAGTAATACTAATTACCCTGGCTTCCCAAAAGTAGACATCGGTGTGACAAAGTGAGGTGTAGAGAATCTTAATGTGCACCTCCATGGCTTGTGGTGGGGCTACCTCTATCTCTTGTATTACCAGTGGCTTCCCTGCCTCCCATGCCACAGCAGCTGTACTCCCAAATTTCAAAATTTCTTAGACTAACTTGCAACATCAAAAAGGGATAATATAATTTTGTATCTCTACCAATCTCTACCAATAATTTCTAGAAATTCTGGAAAGCTAAATGCATTACCACAAAGAGAAAATTTATCGGAGTTATTTTCATGTAGTAGTAGGAAGGAGTCAGAGGGGCAGATCTACTGTAGCACAGGGCGGACTGCCTCTCCTGGATTTTGAGTTTTAGTGATGATCTATTCGTACCGATCGACTTTGTCTCTCCCTGATCAGAAAACAAGAGCCCGGATCCAGACAGATTTACAGAGGAATTCTACAAAGAATTTATCCAACTTTAATTCCAGACATGTGCATGGTTTTCACCCAAGTAATGAACCAAGGTATATCACTACAACCCCTCAATTCATCATACATTGTTCACATACCAAAAAAGGAACAAGCTACTAAACCACAGGATTATAGACCAATTAGCCTCATTCATGCCATGCAAAGGATCTTTTCAAAGGTTCTAGCAAATAGAATACAAGAGGACATAAAAGGACTTGTAGATTGTGCTCAGACGGGTTTCGTCTAAGAGAGGCAAATAAGAGAGGGATTTCTATATGCGTAGCAGATCCTACAGCATGCGACAAAAAGTGAGATACCACTTGCAATTTTCAAAGCATATATAACTAAGGCTTTTGACATGGTAAGCTGAGATTTCTTGCTTAGAATCATGAGAGCCATGGGCTTTCCAAGCAATTGGATGACATGGATAAAAAATGTAGTATTGGCAGGCACATCACAGATCATAGTAAATGGTCTTGTGGGAAAGAAAATCACCTTGAAACGAGCTATAAGGCAAGGTGATCCAATATCTCCAATGTTATTTATAATGGCTATGGACTTCATCACGAGATGATTTTCCAAACTGGTTGTTACTGGGGCATGGAGATTGTCATATAATGACATGAAACCATGCCTACCATATATGCAGACGACGCATCACTCTTCCTCAAACCAGAATTGAGAATAATTCAGATGCTTAAGATAGCATTTGTTGCTTTTGAGCGAATATCATGTCACTGGTTAACTTGTCAAAATCTTAATTGGTAATAACAAAGGTTGTACACACACTAGGCCAAGAACTGGCAGCACATATGGGATGCGTGTTGGATACCTTTCCACTTACGTACTTGGGACTTCCGCTATCAAATAAGAAACTAAACAGATCAGCATACTTGCCCCTGCTCAACAAATTCACTAATCGGTTGTCAGGATGGGCAGTGAAGCCTCTCGATAGCGGGTAGAATTGTCCTGCTCAACGCGGTCCTTTCCCCCATCCCGGTCTACTACACGTCATGTTTTAGATTACCAACATGGCTAATAGAAGATATTGATAGAATTCGAAGAAACTTTCTATGGCATGGGGTCTCACGTGAACAACACCAGCAAAAGAAGATGAATTTGGTGAATTGGGAACTCCTTTGCACGCCCAAAAAATAGGGAGGATTAGGGGTAATGAACCTAGCAACTTTCAACACAGCGCTGATACTTAAATTATATTGGAAATGGGCAAAACCACAACACAACCTAATGAAGCCATTGCTTGCACGCATGCCAATCACTCAAGACATGATGCCTCACACAGACCTCTTCACAATCAAGCTAGTAGGGGCGTTTTGGAATTTTTCCATAAAAAGGGTAATGGGTAGTAGGGTATTAAAATTACCCGAGTCGAGCAGCCCGTGCCCGGTCCTTCCGTGCGCTATGCCCAGGGTAAACGGGTACATGGGTAAGGGCTTTAAACGATCCAGACCTAGTTTTTCGGAAAGAAAAAAACCCGTGCTTACCTGGACCCCCGTACCCGTTAACCCGTACCCGTGAGCCTGTGAACCCGTGTACCCATGCCCTTATACCCTTGTACCCTATACCCATGTAGCTGATCCGTTTAAAATTTCAATTTTTTTCAAATTTCCCCCCTACTGGCAAATCGGGCCCAGACCGGTCAGACCCGTGCTGCCCCCGGGCCCTAGTTTTTTTATTTTTTATTAAATTTCAAATTGTATTTCCCCTCCAATATTTTCTTTAAATACACCCCTCTTCCTTTCCATATTTTCACACTCTCTCAATCTCTCATTCTTTCAATACCTCATTTTATTATTCTCAATTTTTGAATTTATTATTTTTAAAAAATATAGTTGTAAATTTAATTCATTCTACAAATATGCAAACGGAATTACGAAGGTATCAAAATTATGAAGTTCAATACCTCTCGCAAGATTTTTCCGCGAGATTTAAAGGTTACATTTATTTCATGTTAGATTAATTTATTTTTGTAGAGTAAATTTAGTTTATGCTAGATTTATTGAATGTTAAGTAATTCGAGTTGTTAGATTTATTTTATGTTAGATTTTTTTAAGTAATTAGATTTATTAGATTTTTTAAGTAATTAGATTTGTTAGATTTATTTTATGTCAGATTTGTTAGATTTATTGAATATGTTATATTTATTTATTTTATGTTAGATTTGTTAGATGTGAAGTAATTAGATTTGTTTTGAATATGTTAGATTTTATTTTTGAAATTCGGATTTATTTTTAATAGGTTAAAAAAATAGGTTAGGTTTTTTTTTCATACGTGAAGCAATTATATTTGCTTTGAATAGGTTAGATTTATTTTTCAAAATGTTAGATTTATTTTTAATAGGTTAAAAAAATTGGTTAGATTTTTTTTTTTGAATATGTGAAGTAATTTGATTTATTTTTGAAATTCAAATTTGTTTTTAATAGATTAAAAAAATAAGTTAGTTTTTTTTTAATATGTGAAGTAATTATATTTGTTTTGAATAGGTTAGATTTACTTTTCAAAATGTTGAATTTATTTTTAATAGGTTAAAAAAGTAGGTTAGATTTATTTTTTTGAATATGTGAATTACTTAGATTTTTTTTAATATGTTAGATTTCATTTTTGAAATTCGAATTTATTTTCAATAAGTTAAAAAAAAGGTTTTTTTTAATATGTAAAGTAATTATATTTATTTTGAATAGGTTAGATTTATTTTTAATAGGTTAAAAAAATAGGTTAGATTTATTTTTTTGAATATGTGAAGTAATTAGATTTATTTTTGAATATGATAGATTTTATTTTTGAAAATGTTGGATTTATTTTTAATAGGTTAAAAAATTTGGTCAGATTTTTTTTTTTGAATATGTGAAATAATTATATTTTTTTTAATATGTTCGATTTTATTTTTGAATATGTGAAGTAACTATATTTGTTTTAAATTCTTTTTTTTTATTTTCTGTTTTCTAATTTCTGTTTTTTAAATTTCTGCTTCTTAAATTCTGTTTTTTAAATTCTATTTTTTAATTTCTGTTTTTTTTTATTTCGTTTTTTTTATTTCTGTTTTTAAATACTGTTTTCAATTTCTGTTTTTTAAATTTCTGTTTTTTAAATTCTGTTTTTGATTTTCTGTTTTTTTATTTCTGTTATTTTTATTTTTTGTTTTATATATTTGGGGGTTAGGTCAACCAATGTATAAGAGGATTCTCATAAAAAGATGGTTAGTAAAATAAAAAATCAGTTTATCTCTAAAAAAATGACCTATGAACTATATTTGCATACCAAAACAATAAAGTTTTAATTACCTCCGATATATGGACTACCGGTAAACATGGACTTGGGTACTCTTGTGTTACCGGGCATTGGATCGATGATTATTGGTTATTACAAAAAAGGGTATTAAGTTTTCGAGTGTTGGATTTTCCGCACAATGCAAGTGTAATTTTCAAATCCATTATTGAGGTTTTAGAATATTATAACCTTAAAAGGGATATGATAAACAAGTTTTTTTCTATCTCATTCAATAATGCTAGCAACAACATAGCTTTCATTGAGATTTTTAAATGGTCACTAAATCCAATCATGAATGGTGAAATGTTTCACCAAAAGTGTGATTGCCACATTCTTAACCTCGTCGTGAAGGTGGGTCTTAAAACAAAAGCCGTGAAACTATTGATAATTAAATTTAAGGATGCCCTCAACCACATTGTTTCAAACCAAGAAAGAAAACAACAGTTTGGGTTTATGTGTGTCAATCATAGATTTAGCAAGTTGAAATTACCTTGGGATATAGATACCTGTTGGAACTCCACCTATATGATATTGAACCGATGCATTCCTTATAGAGCTGTCATAGGAGAGTTTTTGAGAAGCTCCATCCCTGAGGCAATACAATTGGAACTCACCGACAGAGAATGGGAGCAACTAGAAATACTTAAAAATTTCCTAGGAACCTTTTTTACAGCAACCGTCAAACTATCATACTCGTACTCACTGACGTCATTTCAGTTGCTCAGACATCTCTATGACATCTCCAAGATGTATTGTCAATTGAAACAAGCTAAAACCCATGACAAATCTCTCGCGCCGATCGCAGATGCCATGAAACAAAAATTTCTAAAATATTGGGAAGATGTACCCCTCTTAGCCATTATCGCAAACTGCCTCAACCTGGCATATAAGAAGTTTTACATGATCAAAGTAGTTGAAAGGTATAAACATAATCTACATTTAGACAGTACCAGGGTGGAGACATACGTGAATTCGAAGTTCAATGAGATGTTTAACATATACAACTCAAGAATGAGTAACAACCAAACCCCATCTTCGTCCTGTGCCACTCCTAAGTATGAATATAAATATACATGTGTTTTTAATATTTATTATTTATAATATCTACATTATTTGTCCACTAATTTTTTTTATTTTTAATAGTTTCACTTCCAGGAGCACTAGCAATGGTGGATTGTTAGTAGATTTTCAGTCGGAAAGCGAACCGCACACATCCACAAACGAGATAGTGAGCTATATGTCGATGCACAATGAAAATGAACATGGACTTGACATCATGGCATGGTGGAGGAGGCATCAAATGGTTTTTCCAGTGCTGGCGATGATGGCCCACGAAGTATTTGCCGTGTCCGTATCAACCGTCCTTTTCGAAAGTTATTTTAGCTTGGCAAACAAGATTCTCTCCGATAAACGCAGTAAGTTGGGTGCACATGTTTTTGAGATACTTGTGTTTTGAAAGATTGGATTAATGCTGAAGAGTGCAAGCAACATGTGCCTGAACAAGCATCATCATCCGAAGTTGATACTGAAGAAAGCGGTATCGAGGCGCAACACGAGTTAATTTGGATTCAAACAGTGCAGAAGAGAGTGAATAATGGTATATAAATCCAAACTTCTAGATAGGTAGTGTTGATATAAATTTCTAACCTCTTTTACTCTTTATGGTTATTTTTTTAATTACAAATTTCTAAATATTTTAATTAGTTTTTAAATTATTCATTTTAAAGAAGAATTACTAACAAAAAAAAGTTATAATTCCACCTATGTTATTTTACATAGCTGGTCCCAAACTCGAAATAAAGGAGGAGAGCAACTTTTATTTTTTAATCTATTGTTTTAATATATTTTTTGCACGAATAATTTTTATATATAAGTTACAAATTTTATTTATTTATATACACTATTTGATATTGAACTATTTAGATTTTAAAAGTCGAATTATAATTTATAAACACATAAATACGTGATAATATTCATACAACACCGTAAAAAAATAGAAAATAAAAACCGGACTAGACTGGACCGCCCGGCCCTCCTACTCCCCACGGGTACCACGGGCACAGGTATAATTAAGACAGGCAGAGCAGGGTTTTTGAAAACCCGTGATGTCCGGCTCATGGTACCCGTATACCTGCCGTGCCCGTGCCCTTCCCCGGGTATGCCCGGCCCGCTCATGTCCTGTCCGTGATCCAAACTCTAATGGGTAGTGGTAGAAGAACCCGATTCTGGTTACATGATTGGGGATACGGGGTGCTAAAAGACAGATTTAATGATTTATACTCACATGCATTAGATGACATGATTACTGTTAGAGAAACAATACAAACAGGGATACAATCTCTGTTTAGAGAACAGCTATCAATGTTGGCAGAAGAACAGCTCCTCACGTTACTAACCGAAATATCAGGAAGACAAATTCTATATCAGCAAAATGAAGATGATATAACCTGGAGATGGACATCAAATGGGTCATTCACAGTATGCTCTGCATATAAAGCAATGGAAAACAGACCTCGAATTGCAACCCATACACACAAACTGTGGTCCATCAAAGTGCCACCAAGGTTTAAAGTCTTCGCATAGTTAATGACCTTGAATAGAATTTTGACTATAGACAACCTAATCAAGAAAGGTATGTATATATTTAACAGATGTGTGATGTGCAAAAGTGCTCTAGAAACTGTGAAACATTTGTTTGGAGAATGCCCAGCGGCAGTGACATTATGCATGCGGGTCAGGGTAACATACCAGTTAACTACGTGCACTGGTTCAGCAAGGATGCCGGTACGGGGCAAAGCCACAGCCAAGGAAAAATCAATATGGCTCATAACACAGTTTGTACTGTGGCGTGAAAGATGTGTGAGAATTTTCCGAGATAAAGAATGCTCAACAGAAGATCTAATGGACCAAATCAAACAACAGTGGAGATACACTGAAGGAAGGGATAACATATCAGTAAAGCGGCACAGCACAGAAACATATTATGCATACTGTTGGCTGTTTTTGGTTTTTGATTTTTTTTTCTTGTTTTTAGCTGCTAAACACAGTACTGGCATTGACTGGTACTGTCCTTTTGTTTTTATATTTTCTTTTCAAACTTTCTGAGTGACTCAAGACTATTTGAGTTACATTGCATTTCTAGCTTTTAGGTATTTACATCACTTATGTAATTGCTACTGTTATCAATGAAAGGAGGGCTTGATCCTCGTTCCTTTCTCTCAAAAAAAAAAAAAAAACTCGTATCAAATTTGAAGCACAAACCCCTACATTTTATAACCTCGTCAGCAGTGCTTGCCATTGCTCACTATTTTCTCTCTCGCACAAATAAAAAAGATCACGGAAAGATTAGAGGGTTATTTTTTTTTTCTGGACTAACTAGGTGATTTTAGATAGAGATAAGTGAGTCGGAGGTTCTGCGTATATATAGGGAAGAAAGAGAGGTCTGGGTTTCGGATCTTTTGATTTTTCCGAGTCCGCAACGATTGGGACCCGCAAGGCTAAACCTGAGCACCAGCCCAGATACTCAAAACCAGCTTTGGTTTTGGGCTTTTGGCGAGCAGCTTGTCGCAGTAGGTTTTAGTTCTTCTTTATTCTTCCGAATCCGCGATGATTGGGACCCGCAAGGCTGAACCTGAGCACCGGCCCAGACCGAATAACTCGAAACTAGCTTTGGTTTTGGCAAGTTGCTTGTTCCTATTACTGAATTTTTTCGGCTGGGTAAATCTTTATTTTTCTCCCTTCTTTTTATTATTTTTTGCGAGTTATAATTAGTGACAGCGATTGCCTGGTTAGATAAGATTATGGTCTTCAAATCCCCATATTCATAGTTAGAAGAGTGATCAAGAGTCAATAAAAGTAATAAAAAAAAATTGTTTGAATTTTCATTTTTTTTTTTTTTTTGAGAGCGAGCCTGGCAAATGCTACCAAGAAAATGAAATTTCATTGTTAGAATATCTCGAATCTTGTTTTCTATTTTTTTTGAAATTTGGACTACATCTATAGTTTGACAGAACAAAAACTAAATTTTCTTCAAAATAATCTATTCCAATTTTAGATCTGCGATCTCTAACATAAAAAGCATTTTCTTCATTATTAGACCAAAGACTGATTCACATTATATATAAACTTCAGGACTAAGGAAGAAATAAAAAGGGAACTAAATTTATCGCCTCTGACACCCAGGGAGATGTCCTTGGGCTCCAAAATCCAAAAGGGCCCCCAAACCAAAAAAAAAAAAATTTATATATGTTAAAAACAGTACAGCAGATGTATTCGTTTAGATAGCCAACAATTGGAAGATTTAGCGGAAGTTATTAACAATAGAGGAGGGTTCAAATGCCTTCATTTTTTGTGTCTCCATCATGTGTTTATTTTTAAAAACTTTAATAATTCAAAATTTAAAACTTAAAAGTCAAAATAAAATTCAAATGCCTTCATTTTTTGTGCCTCCACATGCGTTTATTTTTAAAAACTTTAATAATTCAAAATTTAAAACTTAAAAGTCAAAATAAAATAGTTGGATATAATCTACATTATTTTATCGAGTTAGGCTAATATGATATTGGTGTTATTTGAAACTAAATAACACCACATCTTAAACCCTTAGATCTGCTTTAAGATTCGTACAAAATAAAGTGCTTGAACAGTAAAAGCGGATATTACGAATCTTAAAGCAGATCTAAGGATTTAAGATGTGGTGTTATTTAGTTTCAAATAACACCAATGTCATATTAGCCTAACTCTATTTTATCTATGAATGTGTAAAAAATTATGACATTTCAATTTTATTTTGGTTGTCATCAAGAGCTTGTAAAAAACATACTAATTTTGATAATTTCTAGACATTGATTTTTGAACTCATTGATTCACATAAAAACAAGATTAAAATATGATAATTTTTATGAGCACATAGTGAAAATAAGATAGATCACATCTAATGATTTTATTTTGACTTTTATGTTTAAAATTTTGAGTTATTAAAGTTTTTAAAAATGGAGACACGGTGGAGACATTTGAACCCTTCTCTTAATACTATATATCATAATGAGAACAAGCAATCTTGCTACAATTTCGTTTCTTCCAAATTAAAGGTTTACAAAATTACAATCCTTTAATTTTGTTATTTCTTTTTTTTTTCATTTCTTTGTTTCTTTGCCCAAAAAGTTTTTTTTTTTGAATAACTTACCAATCCAACACAAGACAACAAGAAGTAAAAAATTATATAAAATCTAGTTTCATATAAGAAGAAAAATCTCTATATATCAATTCTATCCGCTATAGAAGAAAAAAAAATCTAGTTATGTTGTTCTTCTTTTAATAAACGAGGAAAAAGAAATTAATAATCTAGCTTTTCTTACGAGTAGCGGCAACGGCAACGCGGCAATACGGCAGCAATTGGATTGAGTGAGACAAGGTGGCGGACCACAGCCTCTGAATTGGACTGTCTCTGCCTAATTACCTAAGTTCTACCCTTCTATTACTTTGTGTTATTTTTTAATTTAAAACAATACTTCCTAAAAAATATACATCAGGTAGCGAAAAAAGAAACAAAAAAAAGAGAGGGAGAAGAAAAAATAAAACCCCAAAAAAGTCCTACTCAAAAACTTTGGAAAAAAAATTAAATTACATAAAGAGTGTTTGGAAAATCAAATTGAAAGTGAGGTGCACGAAGAAACAAATGTCAGGAATTAATTGCTATGTTGGCATCTAAGCTAAATATTTTTCTGTGATTCTTGATTGCACTCCTGATGCTAGTCACACAAAACAAATAACTTTGATAATTAGATGTGTTGATGTTGTAAGTTGCCCAATAAAAATAGATGATTACTTTTTAGAAGCATGAAGTAAAAAAAAGTAGCAAGAAATATGATATAGGTATGTTAATGATTGAGCCATTATATATGTTTTATTTTGAGGTGTATTAGTTTTATGTCGTCTCTATTTTATACAATCTATTGATATATTAATAAAAAAAATTGTTTATGGTTTCTAGCCACCAGCCGATAGGGCAACTGGCTGTTCCTCGGATAGAGCCGGGCTTGAAGTTCTTGTTGTCCCTTTTATTTTGAAATTGTGGGCAGAGTTTAGAATAAAGAGTTGATCTAACTGCTTTTATTTCCTGAAAAGAAATGATGGCTAGACTTGAAATAAGAGCTTGCTTAATCGTTTTTCATTTTCTAGAAAGGCATAGTTACAGATAATCTGACTTCAACGGTTTGTAGTTACGAATTAAGATCAAAGAAACAGAAACGGAAAAAGAAAAACAGCGTTAAAATAGGATACATGACTTATGTATTACAAACTTTGCAGCTAAAGGTGTAATGAGTTAACAACACAAAATAAAGCAGACGAGTAGAATTTCGACTAGTTACATGGTTGAAAACAAGCACGTAAATGCAGCAGAACTGACACGCTAAAAAATGAATTCGCATCCCCTCAGGTTACCTGACTGAGTACAATTGAATTAGACGGTCTAAAATTATAACTTATAACTTGGCACGAATCTCAAAGAAAAAATAATACTGCCCCTTTGACATCTTAAGTAAACACCGATTGAGATTAAATCTAAACCGTCCGCTTCAATTGTGTTGAGTCAGGTACCTAAGAGAATTTGCTCGTGGGTGTGCGTCTACCACTCCCAGCGGGCCTCGTCTCGTGTTGCGTTTGTCGGCGATTCGGCACTCACAAGTCACAATGTCTCGCCAACGCATAATTATTCCTCCTAAGCCCCTACGACCGAGATGTGCGAGAATTGCATGTAATAAATGGCTACAATTAGTTACTTTTTGTCTAACAGCACGCAAGGCCTTGCGCTCACGACCACAACCTCCTGTAGACTAACGGAAATAGTATTTTCTATAAAACCGCAAGGCTTTTTCAGTGGCCCTAAAACTTTCCAATATAGAATGTTTGAGTAAAACTGGAGTGTTTTTAAGCTCATGTTTTTGGTGAGTTTAATTCAAAAATTGATTAAATTTGTTTCAAACGACAAATTTAAGCTGTTCAAATCCATCTACTTCACAAGTGATGAATTTACATGCAAAGATTTTAAATTTTTGAATTATTTTAGTATAAAATCAAGTGGTAAAAATTATAAGATTTATAAATTAATTTTGGTGCATTCATATTTTTTGAACTTTTTTTACTAGACTTTATATAAAATTTATTCATAATTCTAAAAAATTTACATGTAAAATCATCACTCGTGAAGTAAATCGGTTTCAACGGTTCAGATTTATTGTTTGAAGCCAATTTAATAGATTTTGGAGTTAAGCTCACCAAACACCTTGGTGACCTTAAGAACACCCTAGTTCTAGGATTTTTTTGATAAACCATAATTAAGAAAATCATTTTTACTAATCCAGCATGATTGCTTTTTTTTTTTCAAAAACCAGAAGGACCGGAGGAGCCCTCCGGTCTCAGTTCTTTTCTTTCCTCAAGACCGGAGGAGCCATCCAGTCTCAATATTTTTTTTTTCAAAATTTAACGGAAGCCACAGAAATCCACAGAAGATCCCACTGCATATATCCCAACAAAATTTGTCAAGACCGGACCAAGGCTCCGGTCCAATTTTTTTTTTTTTTTTTTTTTTACTTTTTTCACTTTTTTCACTTTTTTCACTGTTTTTCTGTGCGACTATCTGTGTAGCATCTCTTATTTTATGTATATATAATATATGTATATGTATATGTGTATGTATAATATATGTATAATGAGTAGGATTTTAATGCCTCATATTTTATATCTTCGCTTTCAAAGTTCAAATTGTCGATCCGAACCGTTCAACATAATATTTATGCTAAAAATATGCATGTAGATAAAATTTTATATTTTTTGAAATTTTTTTACTATTTTTTAAGATGAGTACAAAATTCAACAGTCTGGATATAACGATTTTGATATATACACACATATATTATATATACATATATACATATATACTTATATACTGATATACATATATTGGGTCCGGCTAATTTGCTGCCGGCAGCATTTTAGCCGAAGGTGCTGCCGCCATTTTTTATTTTTGTAATGTCCAAACAACAAATTCAAATCGTTAGATGTTTAATCTATATTATAATCTACTTGGAGACCAAATTTTACATTTTTTGGAATTTTTTTACTATTTATTAAGCTGGTTTGAAAACCGCTGATTTCAGTAAATTTCTGCAGCATTTAAATCAACGGTTTTCAAATCATCTTAATAAATAGTAAAAAAATTCCAAAAAATGTAAAATTTGGTCTCCAAGTAGATTATAATATAGATTAAATATCTAACGGTTTGGATTTGTTCTTTGAACATCACAAAAATAAAAAATGGCGGTAGCACTGCCGGCAGAAATGCTACCGGCAGAAAATTAGCCACAGCCTACATATATTATATTATATTATATATACATATATATATACACATACACATACACATACACATATACATATATTATATATACATATATTACACACACACACACACACACACACACACACACACACACACACACACACACACATATATATATATATATATATATATTATATATACATAAAAAATAGAGATGCTACACAGATCGCCGCACGAAAAAAAGTGGAAAAAGTATAAAAAATAATATATATATTGAGACCGGATGGCTCCTCCGGTCTTGAGGAAAAGAAAAAACTGAGACCGGAGGGCTCCTCCGGTCCTTCTGATTTTTGAAAAAAAAAAAAACAATCATGCTGGATTGGTAAAAATAATTTGCTTAATTATGGTTTATCAAAAAAATTCCTAGTTCTACTCTAGAAGGTTCTATTGATATCAGTTAATTTGATATTTGAATGCCTATATTTTCTGCAACAAACTAGGGGTGTCAATGTGTACGATACAAGTAGAGTGGAACCATTTGCATGCCCATATTCTATTCATACCTTACATATACCCGTTAAGAATTTACTTTACTCTACCCTACCCATACCATTAAGATTAACGGGTAACGAAATGATAATGGACGAACAGGGCCGATCCTGAAGATTTTGGAGCCTGGAGAGAGAGGGAAGTTTGAGATCTTAATATAAACAATCTTTTTTTATTAATATGTCAATAGGTCATATAAAATAGAGACAACATAAAACTAATACCCCTCAAAATAAAATATATACAATGAGTTAATGATTAACATACCTATATCATGTTTCTTGCTACTTGTTTTTTACTTCATGCTTCTAAAAAGTACTCTTCTATTTTTACTGGGCAACTTGCAACATCAACACATCTAATTACCAAAGTAATTTGTTTTGTGTGACTGGAATCAGGAGTGCAATTAAGAATCACATAAAAGTATTTAGCTTCTTTAATTTTATGTATTATTGAATTCTTGACATTTGATGCCAACATAGCAATTAATTCCTGACATTTGTTTCTTTATACACCTCACTTTTAATTTGGTTTTCCAAAGACTGTGATTTAATTTTCTTCCAAAGTTTTTTAGTAGAACCTTTTTGGGGTTTTATTTTTTTCTTCTCCCTCTCTTTTTTTGTTTCCTTTTTCGCCACTTGATGCATATTTTCTAGGAAGCATTGTTTTAAATTAAAAAATAACACAAAGTAATAGAAGGGTAGAACCTAGGTAATTAAGCAAAGACAGTCTAATTTAGAGGCTGCGGTCCGTCGCCTTGCCTCACTCAGTCCAGTCGCTGCCATACTGCCGTGTTGCTGCTGTCGCTACTAGTGAGAAAAACTTAATTTCTTAATTTCTTTTTTCCTCTTTTATTAAGAGAAGAGCAACATAACTAGATTTTTTTAATTTTTTTTCTATAGCGAATAGAATTGATTTACAGAGATTTTTCTTCTTACACGAAACTAGATTTTCAATAATTTTTTACCTGGTTGTTGCCTTGTGTTGGATTGGTAAGTTATTCAAAAGAAAAAAAAAACTTTTTGGGCAAAGAAACAAAGAAATGAAAAAAAAAATAATAACGAAATTAAAGGATTGTAATTTTGTAAACCTTTATTTTCGGCGACAATTGAACAAACAAAATTATAGCAACATTGCTTGTTCTCATTATTAAGAGAAGGGTTCAAATGCCTCTATTTTTTGTGTCTCCACCATGCTTCCATTTTTAAAAACTTTAATAACTCAAAATTTAAAACTTAAAAGTTAAAATAAAATCGTTAGATGTGATCTATCTTATTTTCACTATGTGCTCATAAAAAATTGTCACATTTCAATTTTGTTTTTATGTGAATCAATGGGTTCAAAAATCAACGTCTAGAAATCATCCAAATTAGTACATTTTTTACAAGCTCTTGATGACAACCAAAATAAAATTGAAATGTCATAATTTTTTACACGTGCATAGATAAAATGATGTAGATCATATCCAACGGTTTTATTTTGACTTATAAGTTTTAAATTTTGAATTATTAAAGTTTTTAAAAATAGAGGCATTTGAACCCTCCTCTATTATTAATAGCTTCCACTAAATCTTCCAATCATCAGCTGTCTAAACGAATACATCTGCTGTTACTGTTTTTAACACATATAATTTTTTTTTTGGTTCGGGGGCTCTTTGATAAGCATAAATTATATACACAATCGATCTAGATTTTATCGTAAAACAACCTTAAATATCTTGTATTTTTAATATAAAGTGATTTAAATACACCTAGAATCAAGTTACTTTGGTTGTTTGGCTTTTCATTGCAGGAAATGATGAAAAATGGTGAAAATATCCCTCAGTGCGGATCAATCTACCCGCAGTGCAGATTAGTCAAGCCGCACTGAGTACTTAGCCGCATTTCCAACATCCAAGCATTGCACAGGAAAAAGTCCGAGCGTAGTGCGGATTGATACCAACCCGCAGTGCGGATTAGTCAAGCCGCACTCAACACTTAGCCGATTTCAGAGACTTCAGAGAAGCAGTTTTAACCCGCAGTGCGGGTCAGCAATCCGCACTGCTATCCGCATTCAACTAATTCACAGGAGCTAAATAAGGAAACTTGGAGCCAGTGCGGATCAAACAACCCGCACTGCGGATAGGGTAATCCGTACTGGACCCCCAGAAAGCCAAAAATTGCACGGTTTTGACAGTTTTTCTATTTTGGACACCTCATGGACGTGTATTGCAGTTAAATGTGGACAGGAAATCCTGGAAAACAATCCAAATATAGCGCCCACTAACTCCACTTTCTAGGCTCTGAATTGGACATGATCCTTGGCTATAAAAGAGGGGGTTCACTCTCTATTCAACAAGGCCTCATTCTTTCATTCTCTCTCTACACACACACACAATTCTTAGCGATAAATTCTGGAGAAAAGGAAAGCTTTCAAGCAAGAAGAAGAAGGGTTTCTTGAGCAAGAAGTCGGCAAGATAGAGATTTTTGATTTGTCAAAGGGTGTAATTACTTCCTTTATTTCATTTCTTCTTACTTTGCCAATTTTTGTAATGGATCTCTCCATGAGGGAGTAATTCTCTCTCTAGGGGTTTAGGTCAATGCATGAACTTGTTTAATTCTATTTTATTCGGTTATTTGTTTTTATTATGATTGTTTTATGGGATTCGATGTTAATTTCTGTGATTTAATCATTTGTGTTAATTACATAATTAGTACTTGAATTGTAGTATCCCGTTTTGGATTCGAAAGAACCAAAATTGACTGTGATCAATAAGATAGTACCAAATTATGAATGCAAATACCCTAGATTTAGGTTAAGATTGTAACCAATTTAATCTAAGCCGGAACTATAGAAATTAAGGTTAGGAACTTTGTGAGGAATCTAATCGAGAAGCCAAACCCTAATTAGGACATCTCACTTTGAATCGGGTATTGGTATGATAGACTTAATTGCGAAGTACCAATATTTGAGGAGAAGAGAGACTACAAGCGCTCAATGGATCTAGGTAGCTAGGGTGAGGAACCTAATCGAGAAGTCCGAATTACCTAGGCACGTTGTTAATTTACGAAAGTAACCCTTAATAACATATTAGGTTAGAAACCTCGTCAAATCATACATGAATTTAAACAAATACCGAATTGATAGAGTTAGCAAGGGATTGTAGACCAAATACCCCTAGATCTTCTCATCATAAAAGCAAACAAATTCCTTTCTTTTACTTTCATTTACTTTTATTGTTTTAAACTCTCTATTCGGGTATTAAACCCAAATCTAGGAATTGTTAGAACAAACCCCCCAATTTACTTTTATTGCACTTTACTTTATTTTATTTTCTAAAATTTATTACTAAAGTTTGAACTAAGTTTTTATCGTACTCCCTGTGGATCAATACCTAAAATACTACTTTGATAGAATTATACACTTGCAATTTAACTCAAACACTTGTTAAAGATTTAAAAGGTACATCTTATTGTACTGAAACTTTGTGCATACGCTTTGAACACATCACTCTTTTGGATTTTGGGCCCAGGGCCATCGCCCTGGGTACCCTGGACTAGGCCTGGCCCTATGGACGAATAACGAATAATACAAATGTAATAGTTTTATTATTTTTAGTTTTATCATGTCATACATATACAATCACAATTACCAATATATAAAATTAAAATACAAATATACAATCAATTCTAACTAATAATTTTATTTATAAACTAAAACAAATCAAAATCACAAATAACTCTTTTAACAAAACAATCAAATAAAAAATAACATGTTTAGCATAATATGCTTCTTACAATAACATGCATAAATTTTCTCATGATGTAATTTATGTTATATAATTACCCGTTATCCAACGGGTACGAAATAACATTTATCCAATACCAATACCTGTTTATTTAACAAAAAAAAATCATTACCTATATCCAATAAACTAACGAAATTTTTTTTATCCATATCTGTCTTATGTAATGCGATATGGGTAGGGTAAACGGGTATTCTTGACACCCCTAAGTTACAAACATATGGTTCCATTAATATTGTTTTCTCATAATATTTTTTGTAATTGATACAAGTAAAATAAGTCCAATACTAAATATATTTCAAAAATATTTTTGTTCGTCTAGAAGGACAAGGATAGGCATGATCACTATGGAGATCTCTCCCGCACTTTATCTTCAAATAAAATGCCCTTCTTAAATAATGTTATCTTGTCTGCATGTTTAATTTATTCCCCTCCAACTAGGACAGGCGCACTTCGTTTAGATAAGGTAAAGTTACTTGAGCTGTGAAGTTCCATTTGAGTCTGACAAATGGTATTTCCCTTGATATTTTTGTTACTGTTTTTATTATATTTACCGTTGTAATTTTTTTTTTAGTTTAAACGCAGCCATTAATACGCAGAAAATTAATCAAATTAAAAAAATTATCATACCTATTATTTTCTTTTCTTAGCGAAAGCAGCTCTTTAGACGGGACCAATTTGAGCTGCCCAATCAAAACTAGAAAATTCAGATCATCAATTTGTGTATTTCCCTACAATTTGAGAATTACACTCAATGGAGAAAGGAAAAAGGAAAGGTAACACAATTAGTTAGAAAAATATCTTAGAATTATTATATTTAAAAATCGAGATTTTGATTCTCTCACATGAACTGTAGCTACTACCAAGTTTTCCAAAAAGAGAATGACACTCAATGAAAGTAAATAATACTTGTAGCCTAAAGAGCTCTTTTACAACAGATGGCCAAACAGCAGCAAATTATTCCTTGTCAAAAGATTGTGAAAGTGGCTTTACTCTATATGATACTCAGTGAACCATATAACACCATAAATTCTCTGTAACTAAAACTTGTAGAACATAACTACAATTTAAGCAGTCTAATGCCGCATGAAAACCACCAGAAACCAAAAGATACACTACGACAAATAGAGGCAAAAGAAACAACTCGAGCATATCAAGCCCAATTTTTATTTAAATACATTGAACAAGATATCTCGAGTGACGTGGACTAATCCATACTCCAAAAGACATTTTAACAAAATTACTCCAAAAGACACATTTTAACAAAATTACTCTCTTAACCATCCATGCGAATGATGCAGCGAAGGCTTTCTCCTTTGAGCATGAGGTCAAATGCTGTGTTGATCTCTGAGAATGACACACTGTGTGTGATGAACTTCTCCAATTCCAGCTCCTATACAAGAATTGCCAAGTCAAGATGTCTATTATGAACATTTTATGGAAGGAGACACAAGCTGACCCAAACTGTAACTCCTAAGAGAGAAACTATCTCATGAAACAAGATAGGAGCTTACCCCAGTCATGTATTTCTCAACAACAGAAGGAAGGTCGGTGCGGGGCTTGTAGTTGCCAAAGAAGGTCCCCTTCAGTGTTCTCTCATTTAGGAAGTTCATTGGATGAGTCCTAAACTCGGCATCCTTGTTTGGTACCCCAACCAAAACTGCCACACCCCATCCCTAAAATACAAAAATGTTGTCAGAAATATAGGTATATTAGTTGGTCTCAATTATAACTCTAAAATACAAAAAATGTTGTCAGAAATCTAGGTATATTAGTTGGTCTCAATTATAAGGATAGTGAAGTGGCATATTACATCATGAACACATTCAAAAGCTTGTATCATGGCATTGATGTTTCCAGTGCATTCAACAGACCGATCAACACCACCATTAGTCATCTCAGCAATAACCTGGAACATGGAAAAAGAAAAGAGCATTAAAATTTGATCTTACCAAGTACAACAAAAATGGTAAAGTATGCGTGAATATAACCTCCTGCACTGGCTTGGTGTGTTCCTTCGGGTTTATAAACTCCGTGCAGCCAAATTTCCTAGCTGTGAAAGGGAATATTGTGCAAACCAATAATTAAACCAGGTGAACTGAAGAGCTTATATTAGATTCCAAAAGAAAATATAACTTTTTTTCTTACCTAGTTCAAATCTGTTTGGATTCAAATCAACACCAATAATACGCGATGCTCCTGACAGCCTAGCTCCCTCAGCAGCCTAATTACTCAAATAAATCACTCCATATTGCAGCTCAAATAACAATCCATTGAAAAAAAGAAAGCGAAGAAGAATGGATTTACCGCCAAGCCAACAGCTCCCAGACCAAAAATTGCCACACTAGAACCCTTTGGTGGTTTTGCAACATTAAGAGTAGCACCAAGACCTAAAAAATGAGAATACAAAATAGAAATCAGATCATGTTAATCTACAATATCATAAAAGAATAATATAACACCTTACTATTTACTAATGGCATCAAGAAATTAAAATAGTTTGGAGTAAAATCAGAAGATACTTACCAGTCGAAACGCCACAGCTGAGAATGCAGACTTTGTCGAGCGGGGCTTCAGGGTTGATCTTTGCAACACAGCCGACATGGATAACGGTGTACTCGCTGAAGGTGGAGGTGCCGACAAAATGGAAGATGGGCTTGCCATTGATGGAGAAGCGGGACTGGCCATCACCAATCATGACGCCACGGTCAGTGTTGATACGCAGGAGGTCGCACATGTTGCCCTCTGACTTGCAGTGTGCACACTCCTTGCATTCTCCCGTGAATACTGGGAGCACATGATCCCCTGGTGCCAGCTCTGTGACCCCCTCCCCCACACTCTCAACAATCCTGTCATTAAGCAATAGGATCAATGAAAACAATTGAAAAAAAATAAAAAAAAATGATATGAAAGAATAGTTTAAGGTCTACTGTCTGGAACTGAGAAGTACACAGGCAAACAAAAAAAACCATGAAATGACTACCAAAGGATATATTGGAACTGCAATAGATTCAGTCTGTTGCAGGACTTGTGTCCCAAGTCAAAAAATTGTATATTGGAAGAGCAAAGGGTATAGTAATTTAAGTGCATACTGGATCTATTGCAATGATACTTAACAACTAGAATAGCTTGTTTAAGGGGAAAAATATTTCATTCATTCTTCCAATTTTAAACGATAATAGTAGAATGTGGACTAGTACTCAATAAACAATGTCTGAATTTCTAATGCTTAATAACTAAAATCATATGCTGTAAATATTAATTTCGTAAGATAAAGGTGTACAGTAATAAAATGAGAGAAAAAATCAAAGAAATTTCAACATACCCTCCAGCTTCATGACCAAAGATCCGAGGAAAGACAGGATTCTGGCCCTGAAATAATTAAAAAACATCTTGAATTAGTCAAAAATCATTTCCATACATACAAACAAAAAAGAAACAGATAAGAAATCATAACAAAAAAAGTTTGTAGCAATAGTAACCTTAGCTTCCCAGAAGTAGACATCAGTGTGACACAGTGCTGTATAGAGAATCTTGATGCGCACCTCCATTGCTTGTGGAGGGGCCACCTCTACCTCCTCTATTACTAGCGGCTTCCCTGCCTCCCATGCCACAGCAGCTGTAACTCGAAATTTCCCAAAATTATTAGATCAATTTGCAAGAATAGGAGAACAATTTCAACAATTAGCGAATTGATTTCGAATATAAATTGAAGAGGTATATGTTGGAGTGATATAAACAAAATAGATCTCAACAGTACATAAATAATCCCTTGGACATTTTTTTTTTTTTTTTTTTTTTGCATTTTAAGAAATCAAAGCTTCTCGTCGATCAAGTTCCCTGTAAGTTCGATCCACGGAAGTTCGGTGCTTTCGTACAGGGCAAAATAACGGCCAAAGAGAGATTAAAAAAAGGTCTTAAAATTGAATTAGCCGAGCTAGCAAACTAAATCAAAAGTTTGTTTGAAAATAAACCTTTGCATTTGATAACTTTCCCAGCAGTGCTTGCCATTTCTAACTTCTCTCTCAGTATACAATTCTCAGAAATGTTAATAGCTTCACTCGAGTCTCTCTGTCTCCCTCAAATGAGTAATGATGAGAGGTGGATCAAAAGACGCCGAATATATAAAGCCAGAACCAGAAGGCAGAGAGATAAAAGGGAGACGGTGGAACTGGACTAAAAATAGTACCGAGAGTGTGTGATAAAAAATAAAAATAAAAATAAAGAGAAAAGGTGGGAGCGAAACAAGCGACGTGTTTCAAAACCAGAGATGGTTTTGAGGCGAGGCTACGACACGTGGGAATCTTAAACTGCACGGCGGTGAACCCGAAACCCGTCTTGGTTTCGCACCGCACGCACCTGGTTCATTTCTCTGGTCTTCTGTGGCTGTGCCATGTTTGTAACCATGTTGTTGTCCTACGGTCCTGGGCCTGGCATAAAAAAGTGGAAGTTCAGATATGTACTAATGTTCACAGTTTGAAAGGTTGCACTGTGAATGAAAGACAATGTAAATGATAAATTTTGGTGCAATTTGGAAACTGTAAATAATTTTCATAATTTAAGTTTTATATTGACAGATAAATATTTTTCCTAATTCAAGAAATATTACTAAGAGAGTAATTTATCTGAATATAAATTATCTAACAGTTTTATGGTGTTTGTCGGATGTTTATATAGTTCAAATAACAAAAATCTTCTGCGTTTATGCACATTTAAAAGCTCCCCATAGTCCTAGTTTTGCATGTAGTCACATCAAGCGATATACAGAAAATCAACATACTAGAATAGATGCAAAGATCAATTCGTAATTTTGCATATTCTGCCAATTTTCAAATTGGACTTGTTTCCTGCTGTGTACTGCGATACCGCGACATGACAAACTGTTGACCGCTTAGCTCATGGTTTTAAAAAATTCATGCATAATTATGTGGTTAAAAGTGCTTTATCATATTTGACAAATTAAAATTACAAAGTGGATGGGTATGTGTGTGAACTCATAACGATTCACTAATAATATTTACCAATTCGTTTTAAGTAATATACCGTACCTAATTTCTCGGATAATGAACAAAAATTAAAATAGTTCTTTACAAACAATAAAGCAAATATTTGCACATTCTTTTAAAGATGACAAAAAGAAAAAGAAAAAAAAAACTGTTTCTAGTGATCCCCTTTTCTTCTAGGGTACATTTGAATAACACAGAAATATCTTCTATTTCTAGATAGCTATTCTCACTGTTTTACGTTTGGGTGCAAAAATGTTATTCTCAACATAAATAATAGCTCGAATTAGCTGCTATTTTGTTATTCCATTAAAATATTAGATTAGCAATTATTTCGAACTATTATTTGTTTCATCCAAATCTACCCTTAATATATTTTTTTACTTTCTCATTTTACATTATCAATTAAAAAATTTTCGTTAATGACACGAACAGGGAGTTAAATACTCTGAATTAGTCATCCATAGAAATAATTATGAATTGCGGAGCACATTTCATTTTAAAACAGAGAAAGGAAAAAAAAATCTAGTTCAATTAATCATTTATCTATAGCACATTTCTTATAAAAAAATTTCCCCTTTTGTTTGTCCCCTTTCAACAAGAATTTGCCCAATTTACGGGGAAATCTAAACAATAATATTTATGATTATTACGCAAGATATGGCTTACTGTACAAGAACAAAACTCAGACTTGCTGTGCAAGAACAATATATTAACTCATTTATTACCCAATAATTACAGGAAAACTCGTAGCTGACAAGCATGAAACTGTTATAATTAACATTAATTTATAGCATGCTTCCATTTCCAAAATAAACATAGATGGCGAGTTTGTGACAATTCGGACTTCGTAAGTTGTTACTAACGGGCTTTTTAAAATTAAATTAGCACTGATTTTAAAACTAACTAACGAGCCGAATTTGCGCAAAATTTTTTTACACGGGATATACCCCTGGGCTTGTTTCACAAAAGAGAACTTAATTTTTTCATGGAAAAAACATAATCTTTTTCTTAAAACTATATAGTATGACATCATTAAAAAAAAGGTTGCGTCTTTTATACTTATTTTTTTCTTCTAAAAGTGTACTAAATTCAAATACAAAAATATATTAAGCCATCAGATTAGATATTCATCGTTTGTTTTACGCACATGTAGAAATTTTGACATGTCATTTTTTATTAATAGGTATCGTAACTTTATTAAAATATACTAATGAAATATGTATTATTTTTTTAGAGGGTTCAAATGCACCCAAATTTTTGTGCACCCAAATGCACCTTATTCTTTTTCTCCATTTTTAAAGTCCGAATAGTCAATCCGAACCGTTAGATACGATATATATATTAAGATGTGCTTGGAGACCAAATTTTACATTTTTTGGATTTTTTTCACTATTTATTAAGTCACTTTGAAAATCGCTGATCCAATGATTCAGAAAATATAGAATCAGCGATTTTCAAAGGGGCTTAATAAATAGTAAAAAAATTCAAAAAAATGTAAAATTTGGTCTCCAAGCACATCTTAATATATAGATCGCATCTAACGGTTCGGATTGCCTATTCAGACATTGAAAACGAAGAAAAAAGATTTAAAAGATATGGTGCATTTGGGTGCACAAAAATTTGGGTGCATTTGAACCCTCCTCATTTTTTTAATACTTTGATCTGTATATATTTTACATTTAGAAAAGAAATAAGATAGATCAATCAATCTACTATTTTTATTACAACTTTCATTTATTTTATTGCATCCTACTGGCCTATGATAACTGAATATACAATACATTACAGACTTTAATATCAAAATGATAATTAAATGGCGCTGTAATGCTGAAAGATTTATTAATTTACTCCATTATAAAACTGTCATACGAGACCCAATTCTTAAAATCAGGCCCATCATTTCAAAAGTAATGAAGAACCTACGAGATTTTTAAAATCATAATCGCTAAAATTTAGATTTTAACAAAACCCAAATAAAATAGCCTTATGAGGGCCCGTTTCGAAGCAACCATAACGTAAACTTCAAAACAAAAAAAAGTTTATGAATTGATTTATGGGTTGGGATCAGATCGGTAAGATGAGAGCGCCCAATATTGTCGTAACAGGCTTTAGGCGGGCGCCCCTCTCGCAATATAGCGAGATTATTACCACTCATCATGTCCCGTTTCTGCCTGAAGGATCATGAATCGTTCAGAAGGCCTCAGGGGGCTAATTATAGCACCGCTGTTTCTCCTATTTCTGTCCGCTTTCTTTGTGGGACTAAAACTTTGCACTCGCGCTTCTGAAAAGCCGGATACAAACTATGTGACTTGAGAAACCCTAGCCGTCAAAAGCCGAAAAGGATTTTACACTTGCTGCCAATTTCAGGAAATCCCGGAATTTTTTTTCGTCTGAGCTGGTTTTTTAAATTAAGGAGAATATTGTTTTACTTGAAAGTTTTATGTTTAAATCCTACAGGCAGAATGGGAAAAGAAAATGTGTCCGTTAGTAAGAACATTTAAATACATGTATTTATATGTTTTTAATTTGTTAATTGTTTTCATTTTTCTATTAAGCTTGAAAGTGCGAAAGTTGAAATGTATAATTCAGGGAAAGTAGGTAAAAGAAGTTTTGAACATTCACTTGTATACTCAGACCTTCACTTTCAAATTTTAGCAAAAAATAAAAAAATAAATAAATAATTTACAGTAGGATGTGAACAGGTAATATTGTTGTGTAATCATATATTAAAAATTATGATTCTCAACCTTATCTAAAGAAATGATAAAATTTATATTTAAATATATTTTTAAAGTAAGGCTTAAATACTATAAATAGCATAAGACTTTTTGAGTTATTGTTTTAAAAATCTATCTTAAAAATTTTAAACTTTGACTTAAATAGCTCAATAAATTGACTATATAATAAACTTGTAGAATATCAATTGTTACTATTTAAAAAAAATACTATTTTTTATAATTTGTGAAAAATGATAAAAACTAAAAAATGAATTAAAAATAAAAGAAAATTATTAATATTTTATGTCATTTTTTGTCATCCTTTATAAATTATAAAAAATAAAAAAATTTATCAAAATAGTAAAAATTGATATTCTACTAGTTCATTATATAATTAATTTACTAAGCTATATAGATTGAAGTTTGAAATTTATACGATAATTTTTTTAGGTAATAGCATAGAAGGCCTTATACTATTTATAGCATCTAACCTTTACTCATACTTTTATATGAATATTATGTTGGACAATTTGGATCGATTGCCTAAATAAACAGAGATGTAGATTCATAGCATATACTGTTCCGTGCTTTGCAAAGTATTGTAACCTCACTAACCTTTCATCGAATTTATTAATTTATGCAATAATCGAGCAACTTTGAAATCTATTGAATCAACTTTTACTTCCATGTTGATGAAAATGATAAAAGCTATGGTAACGACACAGACATATAATGCGGTGATGAAGTCGGTTGATATGGTAGTTGTGATAAAAAATAGAGATTGGAGATGGACGTGGACTTGAGATTCTGGACTACCTCATTATTCATAAATTTTTGTTTATGCATACAATTAGTAATTAAATTATAGTGATATTTAATAGCTGGCTTTCGAAGCAGAAATAGATAATTTGAATAGAGAAAGCTAAAATTTAAAATACATAATGTATGGACAGGATTTGAATTCAAGTTTGCATAACAATAAGTTAAGATTCTAACTACTAAACTACAAGCGCATACATAATCAAAGGCAGAATTAGTATTTGAGTATAGAAGACTAAATAATATCATTCATTTTTTTAATAAAGAAGTTCTTAATACAACATAATACAATATAATACAAGATATCGTTTATATCTATTTCTATTTCTACAATATAAGAAGTGTACAAACACAGAGAAATAGTATTAAATCTATTTTTGTAATAAGAAAGCCCATTAACATGACTGGCCCAAATATAAATATATTTTACTTTGTTTTTCAAATTTTACATTGAAATCCTGTAACTTTTTGTATTATTATTAGGGGGCTTATACATGTAAAACAAACTAGTAATAAATTTTTTTAAACCTTGGTGGCTTAGCACTCCCATCCATACCTATGTTCCGCCACTGCACATAACAATTTACACAAAACCCTGAACTATATAAAAGAAATTAAATTCAATATACATAATTAAAAAAATTATATCATAAAAATAACTAAGTCAAGATAAACACTCTTGACTTGACTTTATATCCGCTCCTGGTTGAGCTCCTATATCTCATCATGTTTTTCTTGACACAAAATTTTAAAAATTATATAATCCCAGTTTCAAACATCTCTCAATATTTTGTTTGCGGTCCACTAGTTGTATATTTTTCTTTCGCAGTCGATGTTAGGCTAAAAAAACATCAAAACAAATCTCTCCTCCTTTTTAAAAATTTGGGATTTTATTTAATCAAAGTGTAAGAACTAATCTTTAATCTTAGTCACTAAAAAATGCACTCTGTGCTCTGTGCGTGAGATCGTAAATTTAAAATATGAATAAAAGATCTTTTATAAATATTTAAAAACAAATAGGTTGCTCTTCGTTTTTATGATTATCTAAAAATATATTTCGGTAACTATATATAAATCTCAATCTCAACCTCAACCTTTCTACAAGTAGTTTGAAAAATATAACACCAAACATAAATTTCCAGTGAGGATTGGATACAGAAAAATTGCACTAGAGCACTGTACGTCTGTAGCCCATTAGGCCGTTAACCCATACCTAAATAATAATGGAAGGGAGCTGGAAACAATTTAGGAATAGTTCAACCCCAGCATGGATGAATCTATCTTTTTGTAATGCAGATCATAAGTTTCCCGTGTAACAACCTTGCCAATATACAAAACCTAGTACTAGAGGAAGTCAAATTGCAATATTACACGATATTTACCTCTAGCAGTAAGCAAGCAATTTTTTTCTTTTTGAAAGAAAGATGAAGGTCAAACCTTCAAATTTCATATTCCTATAATTATAATAAGGAATTTTCTTCATCCGGATTTCAAATAAGCAATCATAGTGGTGACATATTGCATGAATTAAAATTCAGTAACTTTTTTTTTTTTGTGTTTATGCAGTTTTATGATTAAAAAATAATCATATATTTTGAGAAAAATAGAAAGCATGCAGTTGTGGTTCCCGTCTTGCGCATGTTAACATGTTCTTCATTTTGAGAAAAACTCATTGCATACGAAAAACCAATAAATACAGTTTATTATTTATAATTTTAATGAAGGCCAAAAGTTTTGCATTTCATTCAGTTGGTAGCTGTGTCCGATGCCAATTATATATTTTCGGTGATGGTTTATGCAAATTCTTTAGACAGGCATTTAACGGCCGAAGTCCATTTTCTAGCCAATCATTTAGTCAAGCTCCCCGTTTTTCTTTGTGAAAATTTATGCCTAATCTTTTGATTTCAAGAACAAGAATACTTAAGTAAAGATTGAAGAACCAGAAAGGAAACTATTTATTATCAGTTAATTATCTTTCTTTCTTTTTTCCTTTCTCTTTTTCAATGCATAAAAACATCTGACAACCTCAGTCCATGGAAAGGTGCGTTGTATTTGGTAATCTTTTGCCATTTACAAAAGATCGAAAGAGACGAAGGGATCTGTCAGGTTGGGCAAATGGTACCATATGAGCAGCACCTCGTACAGTTGCAAATGTCAGCATATTACCGTATTCGGTATACCAGCCACCAACCTTGCGGCAAAATTGAAAAAAAAATTGAAAATGTCAATATATTTTATATACACAAACCTGAATAAAACAATATCCAGTATCAGCTGATTTATATATCTATGATGGACCCAGATTAGGTTTTTCCACTAAACTTGTACAATTTAGAAGTAAAATTACCAACAGCATATGGTGGATTGTATGAATGTTGATTAATTGAAAGAACTGGCATTCTAGGAATGTTTCACTCAAGGTGGAATGACTTGAATATTGAGGAACTTCTTGTATGCTAATGTAGAGGCATTAATGATCTGGCAAAGTTGAAAAAAATATGATATGTACCTGGCCTTTGTGAAACCAAGCCCCATAAGGCACTGTTGTTTTTAGTTTCATGTCATGTGCAAGTTCTCTCACTAGTGTTCTAGAGCCCAACAATGGCACGACAGAATCTTGGTCACCACTGCATTTAGGAAAAGAATTAGAAACACCATATAAGTGAGAAGAAAACAACAAGTATTGGCACAGCATGGATGCAAAAATTATACCTGAAAACCAACACTGGAATTTTATTGCTGATAATTCTCCCAAGTGTAGGCAAGATGTTGATGTTGCCATCTGTATTACTGTAATTTAAAACCCTGAAAAAAATATTTATAGAACAGATAGTGTTAACTAAATGTGAACAATGCCACACTATATTTCAGCTTTTGCTAGATGAAGGCATGAACTGCAGAACAGAAAGCATGGATAGCTAGTACTGGTTAGATTCAGACATATACCACCAGCACAGACTGATGTTGAGTGCCACTACAATAAAAAATGGCTGCCCCAAATTCATATTGGAAGGAGTACAACACTGGTGATCCTGTAGGCGTAAGCAGTACCAAACTCCATATGAATTTTTGGAAGGGGTGGAGAAGGCGTAAGCAGTACCAAACTCCATAGCTAGTACAACACTGCACCTTTTTCTTGTGTACATTGTGGGTCATGGGATTTTTGGAAAATATTATTGATGCTTGATGCTATCTGGTCATGATTCCCAAGTGGCATATCTAGTAATTAGACCACTCTACTAATTAGAATCAATTAAGGCCGTGAAAATGAACTAGATCTGAAACTGCAACTAGACTATCCGTACCAGTATTAAAACCTATTACAAGGCACAGTTTCCCAATACTCACCTTCTTTAGTTTGGACTTTTGAACCATACAAACAAAAGAAACATTTGAGGCAGTGTTGAAACAAAATGCTTACTGACTGCACATGCTCCAGCTATATGGCAATTTTGTCCTGTTGGCATGTAGTGCAAGTTGAACTTCTGGAAGGTTAAAGTAGAAACGTCTTTCGTATGTCATGCACACATCTACACCAACACTGGTTTTTGTGGCCTAATCACATTGGAAATAGAAAAAGAAAAAAAATAAGATAAGGAGTTAAGTCAAGCTAATTGAGGGCACATTGATCATGGACATATTAGTTATGACTTGTAAGCCCAGGGAATACTATAATTCATACTCAACAAAACCAATCACACAACAATTTCACGAACTTATATTAGACAATAAATTATACATTAGCTCTCATTGAAAATGCTCCATTGTGAATATATCAAAAAAAAAAAAAATGCTCCATTGTGACAAAATCAGGAATCTGTTGATGCTCAAATCAATATGTGGAAATAAAGCCAAAAAAATAGACTGGTAATAAGGACTTGGTATACATTGGACAATTTAACTAAAAGTATAAAGTAGTTTTGTATTTGCAGGAAATCTAACAAAAACCTCAAATTAAAGAAGTCTTATCAAAAACATTCCAAACGCATTTCATAATTTTGCAATTCAAATTTTAGCATGCTTGTTTTTCAGGTATATTGATGCTTACCCCCACCCCAAAACAACCACAAACCAGGACACATAGGCTGTCCTTACAATTAACTATCATATTGAAGATCAAGCAAAACTTCATATAACAGCAAAATTCAACAAAAATGCCCATGAAAAAATATTTCTATTTGAAGAAAATCAACGAATGTATTTAACCCATAAAAAATGATGGATACGTTACTTACATATTTCTTTAGTCTCAGCTCCTGCTCTACAATGGATGGATAGCACACATCTAAAATGACGTCATAATTGTTCACATAGTTCCCAACCACAAGGTTGGCCTCTGCAATGGCATCATTACATCTTCCCGAAACATTGTGCGGAGCATTAAAAACATAGTCTTCAAAATCACAATCACCCATGATGGCAAGGCCAATCTCATCAGAAATCATGCCATGTGACCAGAAATACTCATACGTCGCTGGTATGTCACGATCCAACTTCAATAGTGGATTCCCAATCTGTTTAAATATTAGTAGATGAATTAGTAAAAGGGAAGATATACAAGTGGAGAGATGCTTTTTGGATTCAAAAGAAATCATCCACAATATACTACAGGGATGGCGTTTTTGAGCAAGGATAGGAGAAGAAGAGTTTTGCAAGAGAACTGCCACATTATTATCAAGAAAGACTGCAAACCATCAGTCTGGATTCTTATTTTTTTATAAGAATTTCATTTTATAAATAGAAATTAAAACTGAATTAAAAGATCAAAAAAATAAGATCGACTAAAGTTAAGTAAGATACTAAAAAAAAAAAATTGTATATTGAGAAGGTAGAAAACTAGAAATGAGGCAAGAAAGGGTCTTCTTACAGCAATTCCTTTTATATTAAACTTAAAATCTCTTGAGTTCTTGTTATGAGTGAGAAGAACATCAGCAAGCTGTGGTATGTAGTGCCCTACAATAGAAAGTTCCCATTTAGCAAATTAGCCAATGAAAAGAACAACTTCTAAAAAAGGTACAACGTATTAATTGCTTAACCTGCATAGCTTTCTCCTGTTAAAAACAAATCTTTTGTTTTAAGCTCTGGAAACTTCTCAAACCATCTCAGGAGGAAAATATGCAAGTCGTTAGCTGAGAAAAGATGATATCAATCAGCACAAAAATACATAACAAACATGAGTACAATGACCTTTCTGAGTAAGGATAGGAGAAGAAGAGTTTTGCAAGAGAACTGCCACATTATTATCAAGAAAGACTGTAACATATCTGTTACTGGCAAAATATTGCAAAATACAAAACCACCGCCTATAGTTCTAAACAGACTCCTAAAAAACATAGAAAACATTTGAAACGTACCCGCAGCCATGTCGCCACTGTTGTAATCCTCAGTGTTATTGGAATAAGACCAACCAACACCAACAGGAGACTCAATGAAGAGAAGATTTGATACTACAAGGATATGGCAAAACTATTCAAGTCAAAGAAAAGGAACAGCAATATGGGCTCAATTACTTTGGAGTTTAAAAGAAATATTTACCTTTGTTCCATGACTTCTTGTTTTGCCTAAGGCCTCTTCCATCTCCTCTTGGGTAAAATGGGCCCAACTCTGTGAAAGCACCTCCTCCAATTGAGGAGCAACCGGGTCCTGACCATTGATCGAATTGCAATAGCTATGTTAACTTAGAACCATAGCCTTGTTAACTAGGCTAGTCTATTGAAGGAAGAAAAGACACTTCTGATAGCCAAATTTGACATAATAAGAATAGAACTAGAGTGTTCTTAAGCTCACCAAGTCTCTTGGTAAGCTTAACTTCAAAACCTATCGGATTAGCTTCAAACAACTAATCCCAGTAGTTGAAACCGATCTATTGCACGAGTTGTGTGTTTCCATGCAAAATTTATAAATTTTTTAATTAAAGTCAAGTGGTAAAAAGGAATAACATTTATAAGTTAATTTTAATGCTTTATTTTTCATCATTCTTTGACTGCTTGACTATATGCTTAATGAACTAAAAATTTGTTAACTTTACATGTAAACGCACCACTTATCTAATAGATCAGTTTTAAAAGTTTGGATTTGTTGTTTGAAGCTAATTACATATGTTTTGGAGTTAAACTCACCCTAGTTGTACTCACATAATAGAGTATCATACGCAATATTGAATCCCAGTACTAGCTTTTTTTCTTTTCAAATTGTCTATGTCAATAATTAGGATTTAGGATACACATTGGTTTACACAAAATTTCTAATTTTCTATAGTTGCAAAAGACCAGGTTTTTAACCTAGCAGGAAGCTACTAAGCAGAGTTCCTCTGATAAAGGGGCAAGCCCAAAATAAAATTTCAAATCTTTTTGTCAAAAATGACAAATATAATTGGGCTCCAGAATATGGCATCCAACTCTAGCTTTTCTTTTTTCCTTTTAAAATAGTCTGTGTCAATAATTAGGATATGTGTTACCTTACAAAAAGTTTGGTATTTTCAATAGTTGCAAAAGACAAGAAAACTACTAAGCAAACTTCCTTTGATAAGGATAGACCCAAAATATTCCTTTTTACCAAAAATGACAGAGACAATTGTGTTCATCTGTTCCCTGCACGACACCCAACTAGAGCTTCTTTATCAAGGAAAAAAGATAAGTAGTATGGTGATAGAACATTAAAAACTGTACTGATAAAGCCGAGAAACTGTTGATTAGAAACTAACTTTATGTCTTTGCTCTTTCTAAAAGAAAAGGCATTTTCTCAAATTTACATTACAAACAAAAAGGTCCTTTTCTTTTTTGCAAAAAAAAAAGCAAAATGTTGAGGGGTCTTATAGGCATTCATTGTTTAATGAAAGAAGAATATGCTCCTGTTGCAGTTGCACGATTGGTAATTGTTTAATAGAAGACTTGAAGTGTTAATAATATACTGGCAGTTTTCATCTCCCTATATTCAAATCTGGCAATAGAACCTCACCCATGCACATAGCTATACAAAAGCCGTAAGTCTAGCCAAACATATCTCACAAGAAAATACAAAGGTATAGACAACCTGGCAACTGCGACAAGTAAAGCCTACTTATTTATTAAACTTAACTGATTCAAACAAGACAAGAAACCTTTACAAAACCAAAACATTAAATAGTCATGCATGTATAGAAATAAAATAAATTTTATGTAAGTTGCAAATGTGTTCATATGTCTCCTTTTTATTAACTAAATTAAGTGATTCAGGAATCTATGATATGATGCTCAAAGTTGGAAAAATAAAGGAAAAGGACGACAAATAAACAGAGTTGAGTGACCTAGCTAATTTCCCCTGTCATTCTGAAATAAACGACCACATTACTTGCATCTTCAATTTAACAATAAAGCATTAACAAATAAAATCGTAATGTAAAAAAAAAAAATACAAGAATTCGTTGAGAATTCCTTACGAACAAAACACAGAATTCTGACCAAGAGAAGAAACACAAACTAAAGAGGGGAAAAAAAGAGCAAAAATATACCTCCATTAAGCCAGAGAGTGAGAGGCTTCTTCTCAGGCTCTCCATCGGCCTCAGTAAAATAGTAAAAGAGACTCCTCCCAGATTTTACATCCACATCTACATACCCCGCGAACTGCCTGAACTCGATCTTTGGCTGCCCTGGTAGACCAACCACCAGATCCTCTTCAGGATAACCTTCTACATTACCTCTCTCTCCTAAAATCACCACCACACAGATCATTAACACACACCATTTCGCCCCACCCATCTTAGTTTCGCAGAAGCCGAAGTATCCTGTCGCTCTACTATTTTAATGGTGAAATTGGGGAGAACAGAGAGTTTAAAACAAAAGCTGATTCAGATAGAGAATGGCATGCGATGCGTGATGTAAGCTGGCAGTATGACGATAACATTCGGTTAATAAATTTGGAAGGAGACGATTCAAAATTGTTTTAATTTGGTTTGGTTCAAGGAAGAGATTTCTCACTGGTGTGGAGTTTGGGGTGCGGGAAGGTCGTTAGTTAAATGGAGAAAGGGAAGGGCACTAAAAGGGGCAACCTAGGATGAAATGCGGCGGTTACTAAATTTGGGAAGAACCGATTGAAAATTGTTTTAATTTTGTTTTTGTTAGGCGATTTCTCACTGGTGCGTAATTGGGAGTGTGAGCTGAGCGCGAGTTAAAATGGACAAAGGGAAGCGGACATGAAATAGCCGTTGTCGTTAGGTGTGGGGCTTACATCAGAGAAGGGATTATGATTGCTCGCCACGTGGCAAAAAATCATATCTTCTGGAGTAACTTAAATTTTGGGTTTAGATCGGACCGTCCGATTTGTTTTGACACGTGCATTTCACCTAGAACCGTATCAGTCCGATCAGTCCAAATTCGAATCGGATGGTCCGAAACTAAACTCAATATTTGTGTTACTTCAGAGCATAGAAACTTAACGACGCAAGGGATCGGGATCTAAGAAGGGAAGACGCAGGCAGATTAGGTCTCTCAGATTTCTTGTGACATAAAATTGTAAGTGTATGTTGTCGATGGTTATAAGAAGTAAGAACAATTTTTTATTTTTTTTTATTTTAAGTAAGAACAATTTTATTCTTGTAGTTCTGTTATCCTATTAAATATCTACTCGAGAGAAGAAATTTCACACGCTTTAATCTATAACTATTAATAAGTATGTGAGAAGCATAATGACAAGATTCGCGTATTATATCCGAATAATTCGTTTTTTTAGTGATGTCGAACCGAAAGTTAAAATATTCGGTTGACTGAAATTTGATCAAAATAAACCCAAATAATTTGCAAATTTTACAAACTTTTTCCGAAATTTACGAATTTTTCTCAATTTTTTTCTCATAATATATATTTTTTATATTTTTCCCTTTTTTTATTCTCTCTCGCGGGGACTAATATCACTGATCCGGATAATTCCAAATCATTCCTGAATTATACCGAATTATTTCCGAATTACAAATTTTTGATCTCACCACGAACTGAATCTGAATAATTTATTTGTGACTGTGGTGAGAACTGAGAAGTGTGAACTTGCAGAACGTTGTCAAGCCGAACCTAAGACATCAAAGTTTGTCAACAGAAGATCTATCTTAGAATGGAAATAAATCTGCTGTGATTCCAATCTCAACCATTCAAAAATTTTCATGAGCGAATCTCAATAAAGAAACTTTTTATACACAAATCTCAACGATGTTGAATGATTGGGATATGAATAACAGGACCCTGTTATTCCATTGGAAACACATCAGATTTATTTCCATCTTAATTGGGGGTGGCTCTAGGTGCGTGGGGACCGTGCATAGCATTGCAGTAATGATGAACTGCAAAGGCTAATAATAGGCCCAGATCCGCTCACTGTGAACGAACAGGTAGTAGGATGTCTTCACTCTTGATACTCTGATCGATCCCATTTAGATTCGTGTTATTAGAGATCAACCGCTCATGATACTTGAGCCCTGGGCACCAGTGGATGTGTGATGTTATGTAAACTTAGCTTGGAATACGGTGTGCTTTGTCTTCATGCGTGGGTTCATTTAATTATTCTTATCATTTAATTTGCAGTACCTTTCGCGGCCCCCTCGCTTGCTTCGCTTTCGAGGTGGCAGAATTTTATATAAAAAAATATATATATTAATAAAAATTATTGTCAAATAATATATAAAAATAGAATGAGAGGTGGGAACTTTCAACATGTTAAATTTTTTTTTTTTCACGAAAGTAAAGTTCATACAAAAGTTTATAGAGGAAATATCTTATGAGTTCGTATTTCGACGTCTGAAACCTAGCACCTCTAATTAACCAGCTTCGAGACACCTCCCTCGACTCAAATGAAGCATTTATACGGGCTTAGCGTTCTGTATAAATTCATTTAATCCAATGCCAGGCCAATTGTCAGTCATTTTTTTTTGTAATTATAATTTTTCTCACCTATCCATCTTTTATTTTTGTATATGTGGATACAATTAATCTCTTTCACGTCTATGTTCTCATTTCTCGTGAAGTAGCAAGTTATTTGCAAAGAATAAAGCTTCATTAATGGTGAATTAAGCCACTGTGTACTAAGAAATGACATAATTTAAAAAAAAAAAAATAGATGTATACGACTGAATACTTCAACGTGTATGAATGAATACTTGATATCTTATGTATGAATACTTGCGTGACAAGATATGAATACTTGTGCAACGGATAACCCGAAAGTATGTTATCATAGATCTCATTTGAAAGATAAAATTGTATAGAAAATATTCGTTATTTTAGATTTACAAAATTTTTCACATATTGTCAGAAATATTATTTAGACTTCTTATTGCTGTGATTTATAATAAACTTCTTGGAATGTTTGTTCTAAATGTCAAAATTAAAGTTATCAAAGTATTGAATTCTTATATACTTCGATTATTCATGTTGTATTGATTTATAATAAAAATCATCATTAAAAAGGAGATCAAATAAACATAAATGAATTTATCTCGAGGAACTAAACAATTGCATGAGCTAGCCCATGTAATTAATGAGAACATTCAGACTTTTGCATGCACATGGAGTTAAGTAGTTGCATGGACCTTCAATAAAATATAATATAAACAAGGGGGTTAAGTAGTTGCATGAACCTTTAATAAAATATAATATCTACCATGTGGTTAGGTAGTTGCATACGCATGAGGTTGAGTTGTTGCATGGATGTAACGTCTCGTCACGTCAACGTTTTAGTTATTAAAAATCATTATAAGAGAACGTAAAGATTATTATAATATATATATGTAATGCTTCATCATGACTAGATACATTTTAGAATGTAAAGAAAGTTTAAGCACTTTGTAAAAAAAGAGTCCAAATGAAAGACCAATCTATATACACACACCTTGAGTTAAGATTGCACACATAGTTATCTATATAGAAAATATCGTAATAAATCTTGTAGAAAAATACAAACATTTCTAAAATAAATGTTTTCTTACCTGACCGCAATAATTAGGATATAAATACTAATAAAATCTATAATTAAAACCTAGATTTGAACTATCCTATTTTTGATAACCTTCTAAATTTAACTTCAGCTGAATTTTTCAGACAGATAGTTGTTAGTATTCCAATCGCAGCTCACTCATATTAATTCGGAATTAAATGAAATTTAATACCTGAAAATTTAACTTCAGTATCTACAACTTTTGTTTAGAAACCTACCCCAAATTCCGAACGTAGAATTGTCCATAAAATTCTGAAATCAGTAAACAGTGTTGTTCGGAAATTGCAGACCTATGTTGACTAATTTAACAATTCCTACTCACTGGAAATTCCAATTAAGTTGAAATCAGTCTGGTTGAAACCGTAACACAAAATCCTATGACTATTATGTAGTAAATTTTCCCAAATTCCGAACCTACAAGTCTAGGTAACTTTTATCTTTAAGGATGAAAATTAAAACTGCAGAAAACATAATTTGTCATTAGCCCAAGTCGGTAGGATTGATTAATTATGGTCCATTAAAGCCCAATCCAACAAACCAAAATCTGAACACAACCCTGGTCTGACCTCTATATAAACACACTCACACACACAAACCCCCCCCCCCCCCCCCCCTCAAACCCTAGCCGCCACATCCTCTAATTCCCATCAATTCGAATCCAAACCCTGTTGGACCCAAACCAGCCAGCCGAGTTCCGCCCGTACGTCCAGTTTGAAGAAGTGTTCAACACGAGAGTTGTAGTGTTCGGCGATACGGAACCATAAGCGCTGGATTCATCCCGATCGGAGTTTCGATCATCGAGAACCATTAGAAACAGTGACTGTTGCCCATACCTTCCTAAACTGCAAACTTTAAGTAATAGGTTTCGATCATAATTCTCATTTTGTTTTTAATGATAAAGTCTTGACTATTAAATTATATTCTACTAAATTTATATATTTTTGGATACTCACCATTTTCTTAGTTAGTAAATATTAAATATTAATTCTTGTCAAAACCGTTATCCATCTATGAATTATTTTAGATAATTTATTTCCTTCTTTTCAAATAAATTTTCACTTTTTTTGCTGTCTGTTGGATGTCAAAATTTTAAAACAAAACTATTATATATTCCTTAGATAAAAGAAAGTTGGATTCCTAAATAAACAAGTTTCGGTTATTTGATTTATTTATTTATAATTATTAAAGATATATAATAATAAATCAAAAAGGATCTGTGACATAAATTTTTAAATTAAATGCTTTAGTTGTTTTCTTTCTTTTAATTGTCAAATTGTCTTACTTAATAGTACTATAATATCAAAGAATTAAACTAATTAAAGTTTAGAAGTTAAGACTAATAATCTATGAATTTAATAAAAAATGGGGAACTTTAGAAAATAAGAATATGTGAACTCAAACCTTATTAATTAGAGGTATGTTTATTTCTTAGGTTCGATTCTTGAGAAAGTAAGAGATGTAGATAACGGTCAAGAATTTACTACGTAAACAGGTGCGGGTTTCCTAGACTTTATAAAACTATTTTACTTTCCTATTGTCATTCAATTGTTTATTAGTATTGCATTAGTTGGATTTATGCATGTTGTTGTCGAACCATTCATATGACTTGAGTAGACACAAATAATTTGCATGAAATGATATGATTCATATATTGACTAATAGACTTGCATGAATAGGATGTGTTGAGCATGGCATAAACTGTGTAATTGAATAAATGTGTTTGTGAAAAAAAAAAACGAATATGGTAATTGAACAGGGGCCAATATGCTTGCATATTGGGATGTATACATTGAGTTTAGTTTCGACTGGACCTCTCGTTAAAGTGACTGTAGGTGAAAGCGGTCCTGTCACGGATGTGATTATAGGCTGACGCGGTCCCTTCACGGACGTGATTGTAGGCGCAAGCGGTCCTTTCACGGACGTGATTGCAGGCGGAAGTGGTCCTATCACGCCAAGACCTAGCGGCATATGAATTCACCGTCTAGTGAGGCAAACGAACAAGATTAACGGATTTTTCCTTAAATAAATGAAAGTAAATAAATGAAAGTAAATGCATGAAGTAACAATAGGATATGCATTGCATTGGAAGAAGCATACACATTTTATTTATGTATTTTCATATTTGTTAATATAAGTAAATGTTTTATAAGCTCTGGGCTGGAACTAAATCCCGCACTGAGAGAAGGTTCGATCTCTCACCCATTCCACTTTTACGTGGGTTCCAGGTATGAAGAGGAATGATTCGAGCAAGGACAAGAGTGAGACTAAGCGGGAAGGCTTGTGATTTATAAATTGCCACATGTTGTTTATTTTTATTTCCATGATTCAATAATTGATATATTGAGCAGGCATGGCAGCGCTTGTGTTACTAGCCATGTCTGCCATTATTGTTTGTTAAACTCGTTTGTTTATGGAATAAATGTGGCTTTATTTATACTGTTATTGATAATGTATGTGATGTGCACACGCCTTATGTATAAATACGTGGCGGGTTGTCTCGAGGTGTGACAATGGACCTCTAATTAATTATAATGTCTGACTTTCAAAACGTACTTACATGGGGAGATAGAAAACAGTTGCATAGTTGCACATCACATATTTGCATGCGATACATATTACATGAGACTACCCTTGCAACAAGTTTGAGGAATTTAGAAATGTCATTTCTATTGCATGGACCGTTTCTACCATACAATAAACTCATATTATAGTAGTGTATATCACTTTGTTTCTTTTTAAAAATTATTTTGCTCCTCTCCAAAATTAAAAAATCCACCATGCCAGTTTAAAAACACTATTAATGTTAATGATAAATTTTGTTGTTTTTATATAAATTTACGAATTCGAACTAATTTTGTTGTTCTTAATATGTAAATTGATATTATTTTGTTATATTTATTATGTATGAGTATACTATTTTTATTATTTTTTATTATGTTGATTGTTTTTTTTTTTATTTAGTATTCAATTAGTTAATGAGATTGAACTCGATAAGCTATTTGAACCCGATTCCTATTTCTCCCTAGTAGAAATTATGTGTTTGACCCTATCAATACAACAAAAAATATTAGTACTCATCTAAAGAATTAAAGAAAAAGATAAATCTAAATGTGAACAGTGACATCCGGAACAATTCATAGCATGTGCCTCTTTTGACATTTATAAAAACACTTATTTTTTAAAAATATTTTAATAAAAATAACTAGGATTGAGCTGAATTTTTAAAAATATCCAATTCAAACCGTGCAAAATATCCACGGTTTTGAAGTTTTTTTTTCATGATTTTGAATATGACATTGATTGAAACCGTGTAGCCACACATCCTTGAGCTCATTATAAAATAATATATTTACTCTCACTCTCATTTAGAAGATTGCAGGCCACACATTTCTTGAGCTTTAATATAAATTAATGTAGATTCTCAACATGGAGTCTTTGAACCTCATTTATTATATAATAATATAGATTCTAAACATAAATCGATCTTATGCGGCTTAATATTTAGGGCTTCATTTATAACAGGTTGGTACCAAGATTGTTCTTTTTTATAAGAAAAGATCGTCATATAATTATACAAAGAAAATTCACTAACAAGTTTTAAAAAAAAATAGAAAATTTTAATTAGAATGAACTTTTAATATCAACAATAACTTTTAGTAAAGTTATTGTTGATATTAAAAGTTCATTCTAATTAAATTTTCTCTTTTTTTTTTGAAAACTTGATAGTGAATTTTGTATAATTATATGACGATCTTTTTTTATAAAAGCAGTGTTCTAAATAGCTAGTTATAGCGGTTTTGGATCTAGAAAGCTAAGCTACGAGGTAAAACTGCGCTATTCGAGTTACAGCCGCTATAGTGTGTAGCGGAAATAGCGGTTCGCTATGCTACATGGGTTTATGATTTTACAATTTTAATGGGTTTTAATGTCCAGATGAGTTTTTTTTTTACTTTATCAAGATATATCAATATAATGGAACATGTGCAGGCTATACTGCTATATCAATTAAATTTTGTATCATGCATTAATATATGGTAGTGATATATTTTGAATATAAAATATATCGATAGTTTTTGAATTAGAGATATTTTGAATGTCAATTCGAACTTTATATTGGTTCAATATGAATATTAAAACTTCTTAATCAATTTGATTTTTTTTTCTTGATGAGATATGAGAAATATAAAATATAATTTTTGAAATAAAACAAACGCTATTTATAATAGCTTTCACTATTCACTAAAGCTTTTTTTTTTTTTTGTCTTCCCGCTATGCCGCCATAAACGCTATTTAGAACTTTGTATAAAAGAGAACAATCTTGGTACCAACCTGTTATAAATGAAACCCTAAATATTAAGCCACATAAGATCAATTTATGTTTTATCTTTTGAGAATCTATATTATTATATAATAAATGAGGTTCAAAGACTCCCTGTTGAGAATCTACATGAATTTATACTGAAGCTCAAAAAATGTGTGGCATGTAATCTTCTAAATGAGAATGAGAATAAATATATTATTTTATAATGAGCTCCAGGATGTGTGGCTGCGCATGGTTTCAATCAATGTATATTGAAAATCATGAAAAAGAACTCCAAACTGTGGATATTTTTCACCGTTTGAAATTAAAATTTGAAATCACGGTTTGAATATTTTTAAAAATTCCGTTCAACACTGATTATTTTTATTAAAATATTTTACAAAATGAATATTTTTAAAATGTCGGACTAGGTTGCTACTTCAAAAATAACATGCGGGGTCTACCAAAAGTTAGGTAGTGTCCTAAGAAATGAGTAATCAAATTTCCAGCCGCCAAAGTGAGCCGGAATAGTCGCAGTGACCATTCAAAGTGCTAGATAATTTAGATACAACTGATCTTTCTTTTCTTTGTTTTATTTTCATTTATTGTTTAAAACTCCGTTTATTCTAATGATTTTAGATTTGGGTTCAATACCTGAAAGATAGGATCATTAGAATAAACAGAGTTTTAAACAATAAATGAAAATAAAACAAAGAAAAAAAAGATTGGTTTGCTTTCAAGTGAGGAGATCTAGTGGTATTCGATCTACAATTCCTTACTAATTCTATCTATTCAGTGTTGTTTAAATTCATGTTTGATTATGACGAGGTTTCTAACCTATGATGTTCTTTGAATAAATATTGACACCATTATCTTGGGTGGATGGTTTAATGTTCCTCAAACTCTAAGAGTTTTACCTTGCCTAGCGGGATATTTAATACACATGCTCCAAAACAAACATCAATATTTATTTTAAGAAATCTAAGAATTGGTTTATAATAATTTGTGTTAGCCTTTGGAACAAATAATGATACAAATACTTTGGGTGAACAGATTAATGTTCCTCGGATTTTAGAGCTGTCACTACCTAGAGAGATTTTTAATATACATAATTCAAAGTATATATCAATATTTATTCTAAGGTGTCCTAATTAGGTTTTGACTTCAGTCTAATAATTCACTAAACCCTAACCTTAATTTATGTAGTTCCGACTTAGATATCAAAGTTCGGTCACTTCTAATCCAAACCTAAGGTATATGTTTATGATATCAATTAGTACTTTCCTTACCTAGACCAATGCTAGAATTTTAATAAACCAAAGCAGAAAGACATGATATAACATGATTTCAAGCTACTTCAATTCACTAAATCTAATCAGGTGAACTATAATTCAAGTACTAATGAAATTCATAAAGAATACATCACAAAAATTAACATTAAATCAAACAATCATCATAAAAACTAAGATCTGAATAAAATAGAATTAAACAAGTTCATGCATTGACCTAAACTAAAGCAGAAAGACATGATATAACATGATTTCAAGCTACTTCAATTCACTAAATCTAATCAAGTGAACTATAATTCAAGTATTAATGAAATTCATAAAGAATACATCACAAAAATTAACATTAAATCAAACAATCATCATAAAAACTAAGATTTAAATAAAATAGAATTAAACAAGTTCATGCATTGACCTAAACCCTTAGAGAGAGATATACTCCCTATTGGAGAGATCCATTACAAAGATTAGCAAAAATAAGAAGAAATAAAATAAAGAAATGATTACACTTTTTATCAAATTAAAAACCTCAATCTTGCTGAAATCTTGGAAAGATCTTCTCCTTCTCCTTCCTAGAAAAAGCCTCTGGAACCCTAAGAATTGCTGTAGATTTATCCCTGTATTTTATAGAAATGGACATGCACCCAGGAGGAAAGAGAGAGATGAGAGTTGCATTTCTTGAATGGGAATAACCCCCCCCCCCCTATAGCAAAAGACCATGCCTAATCAAAAGACATAATTATGGGGTTAGTGAGTGCTATCTTTGGATTGTTCTACACACTGTCATGTCCAAGCTTGGCTGTAAAAACGTGTCCCTGGTGTGCCAGAAATAGAAAAACTATCAAACCGTGCAAATCTGTCTGTATGCAGATCCAGTGCATTTGCATTGACTCCAAGTTTCTTTTGTAAGATACCCAGGTTATAGATTTTCTCGTTAGCTTTCCAAAAAGTGATCATATGCTCAAAATGGAGTTACGAGTCAAAATCTACGACTATTTTAAGTTCAGACTCCAGTTCTGCGTTATGCTATAGTGTGGCCAGGCTACCTGCACTGGGCTCGGACTAGATTTTGTCTGCATCAAAATCTGTGCGCTCGCACGAATTTTGATGCATAACTTATTATATCTTTTTAAAATTGGCGCGCGTCCAGAAATCTATCTAAGTACTTAGTGCGGCCATATCAAAAACCGTGCGTCTGCACGGAGTATTTTTCTTCGGTTTTATTTACTTTTATTCATTTTTCTTCATTTTCTGCAAATTAAAGCCAAGGAAAAGCAGTAACTTAATTCTAGGTGTATTTTATTCATTTTATATTCAAAATACAAGATATTTGGTGTTACTTTATGATAAAAATTAGATCGAATGTGTATATAATTTATGCTTATCAAAATGAAAATGAAAATGAAAGTGAAAATGAAGAAGAAATAGAGGAAATTTCTTCAAGTGAGGAAAATGGAAATGTTGAAGAAGCACCTTTGATAAGGTCAATTCGAACAACACAGCCCTTAACGAGGTTAAGGGATTTTATAGCCTACAAAGTACAATATCATATAACCACACAACCACACAACAACCAAGCCTTTAGTTCCAAACGAATTGGGGTAGGCTAAAAATGAAATCCAATCACAATCAAACAATAAAGATAAGTAATAATAAAATAGTCATAAAATAAAAGTAATAAAAATAAAAGTGAAAGTGAAAGTGATAGTAATAATACTGATACTAATATTAACTATATTCTACCTAATCGTAGAGGTCAAAGTCCTAAGCTTACATCCTAGACTCCAACTTCCTACTCCTATGACCTAACCGGCACTATATTCTACCTAACCGGCACTAGGTCATGGGTCTGGTACGTGGATCACTAGCTTCCACGTGCTCCTGTCCGAAGCCGACTCCTTAGTTATATTCCACTCCTTCAAGTCTCTTTTTACTACTTCGTCCCATGTCAATCGTGGCCAACCTCTGCCTCTCCTTATGTTTTTGATACGCCTTATAATTCCAGTATGCACCAGTGCTTCAGGAGGCCTCACCATCTCAAACGATTTTGGATGATCTTTTCTTCAATTAGTGCTACCCCAAGTATGTCACGTATATCATCATTTCTGATGCGGTCCCATCTTGTATGCCCACAACTCTAACGCAACATACGCATCTCTGCTACACTTATCTTCTGAACATGTTGTCTTTTAGTAGCCCAACATTCTGCACCATATAATATCGCCGGTCTGATAGCTGTCATGTAGAACTTGCCTTTGAGCTTTTGGGGGACTTTTCTGTCACATAGAATGCCAGATCCTGTTGCCATTTGACACACCCCGCTCGAATCCTATGACTAACATCTTCATCAATCTCACCATCACTCTACATCGACTCTAAATATCGAAAGGTATCCTTCCTAGGCATTACTTGTCCAGCCAAAGTGACATCTCCATCATCTGACTGGACACCGCTGAACTCGCACCTCATATACTCGGTTTTAGTCCTACTAAGTCTAAAACCCTTCGATTCTAGAGTGTCTCCACAACTCTAGTTGCCTATCAACTCCTATCCTACTCTCGTCGATTAGCACCACATCATTAGCAAAGAGCATACACCAAGGGATCTCCCTTTGTATGTCCCTTGTAACTTTGTCCATCACCAAGGCAAAAATGTAGGGGCTCAAAGCTGACCCTTGATATAGTCCTATCTCAAGAGGAAAGTCATTGGTTTCGTTATTGCATGCTCTGACACTAGTCACAATGTCATCATACATATTCTTGATGAGGGTAACGTACTTTATTGGAACTTTCTTATTTTCAAGAGCCCACCACATAACATTCCTCGGTACTTTGTCGTATGCTTTCTCCAAGTCGATAAATACCATGTGTAGATCCTTCTTCTGCTCCCTATATCTCTCAATAAGTTGTCTTGTCAAGAAAATCATCTTCGCGGTCGACCTCCCAGGCATGAAACCAAATTGGTTCTTCGTAACGCTTGTAACTTTTCTTAAGCGATGCTCGATGACTCTCTCCCAAAGTTTCATTGTATGACTCATAAGCTTAATTCCTCTGTAATTTGTACAACTTTGAATATCTCCCTTATTCTTGAAGATTGGTATTAATATGTTTCTCCTCCACTTGTCAGGCATCTTGTTTAATTTGAAAATGCTATTGAACAACTTAGTTAGCCAAGCTACTCTTACATCTCTAAAGCACCTCCACGCTTGATAGGGATGTTATCAGGCCCCAACACCTTGCCTACTTTCATCCTTTTTAACGCCTCCTTCACCTCAGACTCTTGAATTCTTCGAACAAATCTTTTGTTGGTGTCATCAAAAGTGTCATCCAACTCGATTGTGGTGCTATCATCCTCTCCATTGAATAGCTTATCGAAGTATGCTCTCCATCTATTCTTTATCTCGTCATCCTTCACCAGAAGTCCACCATTCTCGTCCTTAATGCATTTAACTTGATTAAAGTCTCTCGTCTTCCTCTCGCGGAGTTTAGCTATCCTATAAACGTCCTTTTCGCCCTCATTCGTACTTAGCTTCTGATATAGATCTTCATACGCACGACCTCTTGTTTCACTCACCACCTTCTTTGCATTCTTTTTTGCCGCTTTGTAATTTTGAATGTTGTCCTCACTCCTGTGATGATGCAAGTATTTGTAGCATTCCTTTTTCTCCTTGATAGCCTTTTGCACGTTCTCGTTCCACCACCAAGTATCTTTAGGTTCTCGTTTATTTCCTCTTGTCACTCCAAACACATCCATAGCCACCTTTCGAACGCAAGTTGCCATCTCCTCCCACATGCGATTTGCTTCTCCTTTTGTGTTCCATGCCCCTTCTCTAATCACCTTATCCTTAAACACCCGTGAGGCGTCCCTGTTGAGCTTCCACCATTTTATCCTTGTGATTATGGCGCTTTTGTCTTGCTGAACACGTATCCAAAGACGAAAATCGAATACTAGAAGCTGGTGTTGTGAAACAACACATTCTCCAGGTATCACCTTACAATCTACGCAAACTCGTTTGTCTTTTCTCCTAGTAAGGACAAAATCGACCTGACTAGAGTGTTAGCCACTACTGAAGGTAACTATATGGAATTGTCTCTTTCTAAAGAAGGTGTTAGCTAACATGAGGTCACAAGCTACGACGAAATTCAAGATCTCTTCTCCTTCTTGTTTCCTATCGCCATATCCAAAACCTCCATGCACCCTCTCAAATCCCCCACTAGTTGTACCAACATGGCCGTTAAAATCTCCTCCTATGAAAAGTTTTTTAGTACTAGGCACCCCTCTAACCATGCCATCAAGATCTTCCCAAAATTCCCTCTTGGCAGCCTCACTTAAACCTACTTGTTTGGCATACGCACTAATGATGTTCAAAACCTTATCCCCAACTACCAACTTAACTAGAATGATCCTATCCCCTTGTCTCCTAACATTGACAACTCCGTTCTTGAGGCTCTTATTAACTAATATGCCCACCCCATTCTTGTTTCATTTTTTTCCTATATATCATAGTTTGAAGCCTGTATCCTCCATCTCCTTCGCCTTCTGGCCCGTCCATTTAGTCTCCTGAACGCATAAGATATTTACACATCTCCTAATCGTAGTATCAACTATCTCTCTTAGCTTACCTGTTAAGGTCCCTACATTCCAACTACCTAAACGAATCCTACTTTCCTCAGCTAGCTTCCTTGCCCCCCGCACCCGTCGAGTAAGGTGCGAAGACCCTTGCTCATTTACCACTACATCCGGGTGCCGATGTAGCGTGCCACTAATGAGGTGACGACCCAGCCCTTGCTCATTTAACACCACACCCGGGTTCCGATATGGCGTGTCGCTATGAGGGTTACGCCCCAATGAAATATCTATGGATTTCATTTCATAAGAGAATGGCTGGTTTTTTACCGTTGGCTCACCAAGCCTATCACGGATCCTCCTCCTTTATCCTGGCTTGGGACACTGTGCAGAAACTATACAGGCGGAGTTACAAGGTACAATATTATATACAAAATTTTATTACATATGGTAATGTCTCTTCCAACCATAAAGCTTTCTTGACCTCAATTACAAAGGAACAAGAGCCAAACAATTATGAGGAAGTCATAAAAAATTCTACATGGACCAAAGCAATGAAAGAAGAGTTAAAGACTCTTAAAAAATGAAACTTGGGTCATTGTGCAATTACCAAAAGGTAAAAAAAACCCATAAGTTGTAAATGAGTATATAGAATTAAGTATAATTCGGATGGTATTGTAGAACGGTACAAAGCTCGCTTAGTTGCGAAAGGGTATACTCAAATTTATGGTATAGATTATTATGAAACCTTTGCACCTGTGACCAAAATGAATACGGTGAGAATACTATTTTCTATTGCGGTTAACCAAAATTGAAAACTATACCAAATGGAAGTAAAAAATGTCTTTCTTCAAGAAACACTTGAAGAAGAGTTATATATGACTTTATCACCCGGTCATGAAAAAGAAAGAAACCATGACTTAGTTTGTAAATTGAAGAAAACAATCTCTAGATTGAAGCAATCTCCAAGGACATAGTATGATAAACTAAGCTCTTATTTAAAATTTTGCAATTTTAAGATTAGTATTGCCGATCATTCATTATTTACTAAAATTGAAGGAAATAACACTACCATTATCTTAGTATATGTAGATGGCATTATAATCACCGGAAATAACTAAGAAGAAATCAATAAAATAAAATTTCACTTGAAGGAAAAATTTGACATCAAAGACCTTGGTTATTTAAAATATTTTATAGGAATAGAAATAGCACATTTCAAAAATGGTCCCTTTATTTCTCAAAAGAAATATATCCTAGATTTGTTAAAAGAAACCGGTAAATTAAGTTGTAAACCAGTCTCAACACTAATAGATGGTAGACATAAATTAAATAGTGAAGAAGGTGAACCATTAGATGATATAAATCGATTTCAAAGACTTGTTGAGAAATTAATATATTTAACAGTAACTTGACCGGATATATCATTTTTCGTTAGCCAAATTAATCAATTTATGCATGCTCCAAGAACACCCCATTTGGAGTCAATAAATAGAATTCTATAATACTTAAAAGGGACACCCGAGAAAGGGATTTTCATGAAAAATAACAATTATATTAAAGTGTGTGGCCATTCCGATGCAGATTGGGTCAGAAGTTTTGATAGAAAATCGACAATCGGATTTTGCATATTTGTAGGCGGAAATTTAGTCACATGGAAAAGCAAGAAACAATGTGTCGTGGCAAGATCAAGCGCCAAGGCGGAATATTGAGCCATGGCATCCATGCAAGCGAGATAACTTGAATCAAATAACTTCTTGCGGATTTTGGAATAAAAATACAAGAATCAATAAAAATGTTTTGTGGCAACTAAGTGGCAAGACATATAGCAACTAATCCGGTGTTTTATGAAAAAACAAAATACATCGAAGTGAATTGCCACATTATTAGAGAACAAATTCAAACAAAAGAAATTAAAACTCCATTTGTGAGAAGTGAAGAACAATTGACGGACATCTTTACAAAGGGTTTAGATCCAAAACTATTTGAAGGAAATCTAAACAAGTTAGGCTTGATTGATATTCACACGTCTAACTTGAGGGGAGTGTTAAGAATGAAGCATAAAATTGTATTAGACCCATTAAGTTTCAAACCCATTTAGAAATCCTTTTAGAATTAAAAGAGAGCAGCTATATATATAGGCACCCATTAGAATAAATAGGGAGCTGTTATGTGTCCAACAACTATTTTTTACTTAAGCCTATAAAAGGCCCAGTACTGTACAATAAAACTTAGAATGAAATTATAATTTTCTTTCATTCAAACATTTCTGTCTCAAACTCAAAAACTCAACACTTGAAATGTTTATTATGGCTGCCGATGTACCGAGCAAAAGTTTCCAATCAGCATGCCTACTAAAAACAGCATATCCAGCCACTCTACTGACTGAATTCAGCGTTGTACTACATCAACTCTAGCATTACCAGTACCAATTCAAGCTTTAGAAATCTGATACACAGTCTATTCAATTTGGTAGGCATCTTTTGCTTGTCTGGCATGGTTGTATTACATAGGGAGAGCCCCATTGAACATGAAACAAGTAGGTGAAATAGGTGGTGGCTACAACTTCTTCCTGCAAACATCACTGCCAGATGAACTCAAAATTTATGACCCAAAGAAAGAGACTGAGGATTCATTGATGAAGGCATTTAAGACTACGTTTCCACGTGGTTTTCAATTGAAATTTTCCATGTGTATAGCGGCGCCCCAAATATAGTGTACAATTTGGCATTGGTCTTATATGGAGGGACCTTTCCTAGGTCATGCCCCCACCGGGAAGAAAGTTGAGTTCTATGGCATAGCACACTTTGAGGTGAAAATAGAATAATATTTAATTGTTTCTTTATAATATTTGTACGTACCTTGTCTTTTATGTATATACAATTGGTATTTGTGGTTACTAATTAATCTGCAAAGAAACGAACATTGAGCGAAAATAAACAGGAAGCTAGTAAAGTTAAATATAATAACAAAAAACAAAACAGAACCAAAGTACAAGCAATACCTAAGTTTTTCCTTCCCTTAGTATAATTCTCTTTTGGCATCATTAATATGATAGGTTGATGACACATGGAAAGTAAAGAAAGCAGAATTCTTCTTCGACCGTGGCGATCTCCTCTCCGGGCTTGTTGAGGGCCCGTTGTTGCAGGGATCAAAGACAGAAGCATGTTTCTCTTTTGTGGGTTGCCCCATGATGAAGCAAATGTAGTTAACAATGCATCACTATTAACAGAGATCAGAAAATAATGAAGCAATGCTTCTTAGCTTGTGTACGCTCATGTGGTTTGTATCAGGATAGTAGAGCAAACAAGATGGTTAATTAATTATGCATTACACATTATTAAGTACGTCAATTCTAAATTGAAGTCATATATTATGGGATCATTGGATGCTGTAAGAGAAGTCTAGTGCTTTAGTTTTCATTGAGTTCATGCGCTTGTTTAAGAAGACCTAATAAATGATTCAAGCATAAGCATTTTAGATAGTGTCAAACCAAGGCCGGTCCTAAAAATTTTGGGACCTGAGCAAAAAAAAAGTTTGAACTCTTTATATATACAATTAATTTATTAATATATCAAATATGCCAATAGATCAAACCTATTTATAGAAAAATTTGATCTCTAATATTTTATTTATTTTTAATATATACAAACTAATTTTTTTTCCTTGGGCCTCCTTGGATCTTAGGGTCCGGGATCATTGCCCTGGGTGCCCTGCACCAGGGCCGGGCATGTGTCAAACATCTATATCCTAAAGTGCTTTGAAACTCCTATACAATATTATTCGAATGATGCCTTCTGTTCGGGCTTGTGTGATAAAAAAGACAAACCGTTTACATTTGCTCAACCAGACTTTTATGAAACTTCAACAACTTGCCCTTCAACCCCCTTCAAGGCTTGAACATGCAACTACACTTTTGTCAAAGTTTCCCACGAGCATTTAAATTCAGCTCCAATCCAGTAATACAGATATAATGATCACGTCGTTCTGCATCGCTCATTTTCGATCAGAAGATCTACATTGGGTAAAATCATTAAAATCAATCAAATAGCAGGTAAAGAACTGTAATATCATCAGGTTAGACCTGCACCATGTAATGAACTCTGTATGTTTGGAAAACATAAGAAATGATGAGAAATTGTACCTATTGCGCATTATGACGATGCAAAAAGTATGTTGCCGACTGGATTTTTTTTTTTTTTCAGTTAGCAGGCGAAATACCAATCACCAAATTATATAAGATCTTGACGAATGGGAAAAAACCAACGGAAATCATCTAATTGGAAGGAAAAAATAATGAACACATTGTTGCCCTTATCTTTAATTCTCACCCATAACTATCCCAAGTTTAAAATCAATACTAGATGTCAGCAATATTCAAGATTTTAGATATAAACCAAGGCACAGTAACTTCTCAACCAACAAAGGATCTATTTTGGGAAAAAGTTGTAGGCATGTAGCGGCGCTTCCATCAACAAAAAAGCTGGAAATACAATGTGTACATAATTCATTTTAACAAGAAACAACGGGCTGCACAAAAAGATGTTATTCTAGTCTATTTCTATGATATTGCTGCCAGTTTGAATTTTGCATTCTACAGGACTTGGGCTAGAATATTCTGCTGTATCCATTCCTTGCGACTCTACTTCTGATAATTTCTTGTTCCTAGAAAGAGAGAAAGGAGTCAATGCTATTTTTTTTTGGTAAAAAACAAGAACTAAATAGCAATCAGATGTGAAGGAAGAATCTTACTTTGAAAATGACTCAATTTCCAGGCTGAAGTTGTCAAAGTCATCCTCAGTAAACCACTCTTCAGTAAGCTGGATGAAAATTGGAAAGCAAACAAAGCACAAAATAATTATAATGCAGCTCTGGTGACCTCTTCTGAGTTTGAAGACTGGATTATGCCATATCGATTCCAAATCTCAATAGGTTCAGTCAGGCTAGTATCAGAAATTCAGAATGCTACCCGTCTGCTAGTGGGGAAAGTTACTTCAGTGAGTAGCCAGGCTTCAGTTAGTACCAGTCAGGCTAGTACAAGAGTACTTGATCATCTTTCTTCCAAAATTTTTTTTTGGTAAACCAATGTTTGTACAACTGAATTTTTATTCGATATCCAAACAGAACATTTCAGTCTAAACAATAATTTATAATAAAAATGAGAAGTTACTGAAATTCCTAACACTGTTAGTGCTAAGAACTATATAAGCAGTAATAGTCATTTCACCAAGTTAGAATAAGATATACTTACAAAGTAGGGGTATCCTTCTTGGGTGAAATTATCTGGTGCGCTTTCTATAAAACGGTAAATGAAATAGAGAACATATGAACCACATTCATCTCCACTTCTTTGCTGTGGCACCTACAAAGTAATTAATATGACAATATTGGTTTCATTGATTTCTAAAATAAAAACATATGTTAGAAAAGAAATGCAGATTCAAAATAGACACCTTTGGAACTAGGAGAGGGATATCTGATATGCACTTTCTGCTCTCGTTCCTTCCTTCAGATTCAAAAATATCAAATACGAACCTGATTTTGACAACATGGCAACATAACTCAGTATTCTTGAACAAAATAAATGAAAGGATAAAAAAAAAATAAACCTTCTAATGTCAGGCTCCAATCTCTTTGGTTCAAGACCCAATAGTGAATCAAGTAATAACATGCACGGTCTTCTTGTTCTTAACCGATTCATCTCTCCGAAGTGGCACAATATAAGCAAATTCCAGTGACCCCTGTTAGTGCATAACACCAGTGTAAGTAATTTAATAAACAGCATATATAGTACTTAAATATAAGTTTGAGTTAGGCTACTATATAAATTTATATTTTTTCAAATATCTAAAAGGATTACAAGATAATAAATTTGGTCTTCTACAAGCTTTCTGATAGGTTAATCATATTAAGCGGCTTAAATCAACCATCCAAATATGAAAGTGTAATTTGGACCATTTGTGCTTAAGCCGAAATACCAACCATAATAGCCTAACTCTATAAATTTAGTTACAAGTGGATTGTTAATGAATAGAAAACAATGCAAAGGTACACATAAGTTGAGCAAAAATGCTACAAACAGGTTTGAGACTTACCAACAAACCATAGGAACAAAAATGTAATTCTTTGAGAAAATCTCTTTATTCTTTATCCATTGAAGAACTTTTGTATTATCCTCTTTGTATAGGGAGAACCACAATGAGTCGAAGTATGCACATGACTTCCTCTTTTCTTCTGAAATCTTGCTCCAAAGATCTCTACTTAAAAAAAATAAAAATAAAATTAATACAAAATAATATGACAACTTACAACCGATGTGCAAGGATTAAAAAGTAAACTCGTGATTACTATGCGATAAGAGATTAAAAAGTAAACTTGCAAAGTTAGTCTATATCCAGTATTCTGTTACAAAATAGTCCGATCATAGCTCAAGGAACCAAATAAGAAACTGTCTGATTTTCCTTTGATAAACCACTACAAACTTATGTTACTATGTGACCGTACATGTGGTTTCCTTTGCTGAGAGCATGTAACAGACAAGAGTACTGCTAAAAGCCTAAAACTTTAACTAGAGATTTCTCCATGTATCTGTTTTATTTATCAATCAAATTACAAGCTGTCTTGATTTAGAATCTGTATCCTCCCAGGTACTGAACTCAGTAGAATGAGCTCCCAGCCGAGCGACTGGAATTCGGTGCCAATTTAGAAATAGGGAGTCCGTTTTGAGATTCGTACCAGATTAAAACTGATGGCTCAGATCTCATTCTACTCAGTCATGTATTGGCACTGGATCTGAATCTTTGATTTAACAGACTTTTCATTGCTGACTCACTTCGCACATTCATACCTTTTGATGAATACTGAGTATGCAGAGACAAGAGGAGAAATGGTAGCAGAGATTTTTGAACTTATTTGAAGACATATATAGTTTGTTAGAGGTCGTACAAAAATATTATGCCCTCTAGATTAAACTAAATTGAAGAAAAATATGGCTCAGGAGAGGGTTGAACAGAAAAGGAACTTGGCCCTCTCTAGCTTGGGGCCAAATAAATCTATTGCAGCCCTCTCGATAAGACTTCATAGGGTGTATCTACATGGCATTTCCATCTTCCTACGAATTGAAACATGAGTTCCTGATTTGAATATTTTAGTTTCTAACTAAAAAAGTTCAGAACAAAATTGATAATAGTAGTGGTTCTTTGAGACTCTATTAAGGATCCAGGCTTCTTTTTAGTCCATGTGACCCTTGTTTTCTGCTGCAAGAGTGCCTCTTTAATATAAATCTGACCATCCAAACTCTACATCAGATCGTCCCTAAAAGAAGATGACGTGTCTTTCATATAACACAGCTTTCATCAAGGGTTTTTCTTTGTTTTGTGGATAGCCAAAATATGGACGGAACCCACATCAAACTTTTGACACTCACTTGATTCTTAAAAAATGCAAATAGCTTTAATGAAGCATATTGTGAGTAACTCACTCTAAGAAAGACTCAAAGACATCAGTGTCTAGCTTCTTGTTGTCCTTGGATCTTCTTGTATTTCTAAACTGCCTTGTGTGTTTAATTTGGGGAAGTGAGTCAAACTCGGTATCATCAGAAGATGAAGAAGCATCGTCACTGCTCCTATTCTTGCATCTTTTAGTGGATACTACAACAAAGAAATTAAACAGGTCAGTTACAATCAAATCTAGCACCTTAACACCAAAGTCAAAACTGACATGCGTATACATATTTTTCTACTGTATAAAATGGAAGTTATTTTCAAGGAAACAGGATATCAGGCATTCTTCATTTTATTAAAAATGTTCCCTCCATTTATATAAGCATAATTAAGGATTCTCATATCAAGAAAATATCAGGAAAAGGAAGAAACTTACAAATGTGTTGAAGTTAGATCTAAAACCCGCATTCTAACCAAAGTACACAACAATGATTCGATTATATTTATAAGATCATTGAAAGAGACTATACATCTCTTATGAATGAGGCAGTTAAGTATTTCAGTTTTCTTAGATCACATCAAGAAATTTGTACTATGCCCAATAAGGTCTTTAAACCTCTAACATAAAAACATAAACTCTATGTCAAAACATCAGAAACAGAAGACCATACACTTGGCTTTGGGCAATATTCAATCAGAGTACATAAAAACTACATAATTATATTTACAAAAACCAATGGAAAAAATCCTCCAAATTAGGCCCAGTATCATGCTACACATATTATACTTTCACTAGAGACCCAACCATTAATATAGAAATGGTTAAATCAAATTCCAGAAACGGACTATAATGATCGACCCAAAAACTCAATTAACCCATTAACTGATAAGTATAACCCAAAACCTAAACTAACTAATTGATTCATTTGGCATCCTAAAACCAATTAACCCTAACTGATAAGTATAACCCAAAACCTAAACTAACTAATCGATTCAGTTGGCATCCTAAAACCAATTAGCCCATGAAACATGACCTGACCCATAACTGACTGATCGGAACTCAACTAATATCACAACTAGAAACGACATGACCTGAAACCCACATCTGACCAGACAAAGATCTAAAATAACCCATTGTAAAACAGGAGAACTTTTCTTGAATCCCCCACTTCTCAGAAAAAAAAAAAATCTGTGTCCGAAATGAGCTAAATCTGGACCTCAGTGGTCAATGCCAAACAATTCTGAATATAACCCAAAGCAAAATAAAACAAACAGATGATAAACTAACAATCTGTGACCAAGAATTAACCCCAATCCTTAATGACTTAATAACAAGCTACTTAAATTTGTGTATCTACTTGCATATTTCATTGAATCAAGCAACTAATTGCAAAATCATTGCCTGTATCTTTCTTAGTAACTACATAAATGTCCACATAATTTATAAACTCGTCCAATAGTACTATCAATACCAACATTAATGTCAATATAATTTACTAATACAATGGCAATAATGTTAATATTTTACTGTGCAAACCTCTTTAATGGTGCAAATAAAAAGATAGATGGATTCACATGCAACTATCTCAAACTGTGAAGGTACCAATTTCAAACACTATAAACATCAGGCGTTACCTGCACTCAAAAGAGCACAACAATTTGGGTAATTTTCATTGATAAAAAATAGGAGAATACCATGTCCCGCAGCCTTCTCGGATTTCTTCTTTGCAGACGCTTCAAGATGCTCTCTGATGACCCTTTTGGCCTCCTCAGTTGAATTTGGGCATGGAATGATGTCACCTTTGATATGTGCAATGTGCTTCTTGAAGCGACTGATGCCTCCACTGGTTTTCTTCCCACAGAAACGACAAATAACAGTGTTTGGCGCTGTCTTATCCCCATACTGCCATCCTGGGTCTGTTGAGTTGGGCAGAACCCTCAATTCCTCTGACGTGGCGGCTGACTTGGAGTTCGGCATGCTATCTCTGTAACTACAAAAGAAGGAAGAAACAGGCAATGCTTAGATCGCATAGTTAGGATGAATCTAATCTCGGAGTTGAGTATCTAATATCAAACCAACTCAAGTAATCTCTCTTTCTTTGAAACCTTGGGAGTGACTGCCAAACTCTCTCTCTCCCTCAACAAATTCTTCTGGTTATCCCTTTCCCTTCTCTAACCAATCACCGACTCTTCTTACACTTTCAAAACTCAAAAACCTCGATTTGTCCCCATTACCTATCATACAGTACCTGTATTACTCCAAAGTTCTCACAAGGAGTCGCACAATCTGATCATTAAACAGAAGCCTCCTCCTCACTTAAAATCAGTGTTTTCTAATTGATTTTTTGAGAGACTATAACTGGAGATAGCAATTAACAGAAGTAGGAAAAAAAAAAAAGGAACCCTGCTTACACCAGGAATAGTATCCTGTGCGAGTCGTTCCGTGCGAATTTTTTAATCTGTTCCGTTCGTTTCGAATCAGACGGAACAAATTAAATTTTATCCGAACTGAAAAAAATAATTATCAAAATTTATAGAATTTTTAATCTGATCCGTCAAATCCAAAACGAATAGATCAAATTAAAAGTCCCGCACAAACGACTCCGCAGAAATACTATTCCGCTTACACCAGCGGGCAGCGATTCAATTTGTCATCGAGTGAGTGAAGAAAAACGTGAAGGCGTGTTAAGAAGTCGAGTGAGTGACTAAAGCGACTCGCCACACACTGGGATCAGCATGGTACAATTTATAAAAACGGACGGTTTAGATTAATTTAAGCCGGATCAAATTCATTCCAGTGCCTATGAAGACTGTAGAGATTCTGCTTTGAGATTGGTGCAAGTAAAAATAACGGTCTGGATTTAGCACTTGCAACTCATGTACCTGAGGTGATACCGATTCTATTCTGTCCTTATCGTGATTTTTTTGGGGGGGGAATTTCATGTATACCCCTCAAAAACTTCAAAATTAAGTGTTTTCCCCTCTAAATTTCATAATATCATATTTACTCCTCTAAACTTCAAAAACTCACAAATCTACTAATTTTATTACCTTTTCTATTAAAAATAATTTTAAATTTATAAAAAGTCAATTATGCCCTTCTCCTACTCTTCCCTTCAGCTCTCATATTTGTTAGAACTTAGAAATTTATAAAACTCCCATGAAGCTCAACGATCTAGCTTGATGCCCATTACAGAAATCCAAACCAAACATTTTTTCTAAACTAAGACAAACTTATAAATAGGAGAGACAGACATGTTGGAGCACGTTAGCAGAGACAAACTTGTTAGAATTCATTCTTTAAGTAGGCTTCAGGAGATCTTTGAAGAAAAATTAAAGAAAGTAACTCGGTTTTTGCTTGTATTAGATGATATATGGGAGTTGAACGATGCAAAATGCTGGGAGACACTACTTGATCCAATGAATTTTGAGTTGTTGTATTAAGGTTTCCGCCTTTCTTGTAGTATGCTGAAATTCTTGGTTCTAAGTTTACTGGTATAGCATTCTTATGGGTTTTTTATTCGTTATTGATGGATTGATGAGAATGGTTGTTACTGATCCTTTTTTTTCTGATGATGGTACAACCCCTTTTGCTGCTGGTTTTTTGTTTAATTTCTTATAATGAAACCTGTAGATTACAAATTAATGATATCTCTTGATGGAACTCTCCTTGTTAACACATTAAACATTATTTTTGGAGGTCAAACAAACACTACTGGTAAACAATTTTATGCCCAAATTTGCATTTGCTGTTATAAATAAAAATAAAAATAAAAATATACACTTTTAGTTAGTTTAAATTTATAGTTTGTTATTCTCAAGGCATGACTAGTTTATTGCTAAAGAGGAGTAATTAACAAGTTAAAGTCTTCCAAGAAGAAATCAATTTCATAGGAGAATGCAACGAGAGCAATTGAATTTGGGAGTGACCGTTGGAATAACCAGTTCAAAGGAAAAAGAAGAGATAAAGGGCAACAAGGACAGCAAAATGGGGTAGTTCATTAATAAAAAGGGTGTGACTGACAAGGGGACCCAAACAGATGGAGTTAACGAAAGAAGAGGGGAAACGAGTGTAGCTGATACTTGGGCCCCACTAATACAGAACAAGAGGGGAACTGGAGATGAGACAGGAGGTGCAAAGAAATGAACTGTTCAGCGACAGTGCTCAAAATTTGTTAGAAAGTTGTTAGCTCTCGTTTCTGACATGACAACCGTAGATCAATTCAGCTGAGATTCTACTTATTTTCTTTTACTTTCTTTTACGTATTTCATCGCCTAGAGGGGAACTGGAGATGAGACATAAGGCATGAAGAAATGAACTGTTCAGCAACAGTGCTCAGAATTTGTTAGAAGTTGTTAGCTCTCGTTTCTGACATGGCAACCGTAGATCAATTCAGCTGAGATTCTACTTATTTTCTTTTACTTTCTTTTACGTATTTCATCGCCTATATAAGGCAAATGCTCCTATGGAGTTTGTATCCAGAATTTTGATAATGAATTAGTCGAATTGCTTTGAGCATTCGTGCGTTGGTTGCAGCTGGCACCTTCATTTTATCTCAAATTACTCTTTCTTTTGTCTCAAGTTTGATTCTTTCTGTGATTTTATACATCAACGAGATCTAAGCTCGTTGCAATTGGTATCAGAGCCAGGGATTCACATCTGGGAACTCGGATTAGCTTCCCATGTTGCCTAAGCCTATTACTGAACACCCTGATGATGGAGCCCTCGATCTTCTGGCGCTTACTGAGCGGATTGATCAGCTTGCTCGTGACTCCAATTTGCATTCATAGACACGAGATGAACACATCATCGCTCTTGAACATCGCTTTCAGGGAGCTGAAGTCAGTATCACTGAGCTCCGTGATTCTGTTAATGGCATCCATACGTTGCTCCAAGAGATCTCAGCCTGGTTGCCAGACAAAGCAGCCAGTGAGACGAGTACTGGACCGTCGCCTCATCCCTTCAATCGATCAAGGGGAGAAGGCCATCGCCAATCTATACATGGGCTCGACTCCACTGGTACTGGTGAGTATCACTCAGGTAATGACCACCATGACTCGAATAATTAGCGGGTGTACATGCCAAGAGTGGATTTGCCTGTATTTGACGGGAACAAAACAGCTACTTGGTTGGAGCATTGCAAGCTCTATTTTGAAGTTAACCAAACTCCTGAAAATTACAAAACCTGTTTAACAACCTTAAGCTTTACTAGTGATGCTGCTGAGTGGTGGGAATGTTATAGGGAAGAACATCCTAACTCGACATGGCTAGTTTTGGTAGCAGCAGTATTTGAAAGATTCAAATTGCGCAATAATTTTAATCCCGTGATACAATTTAAAAAAGTGAAGCAAGAAGGCAGTGTTGAGGAGTATGTTCGGGAGTTTCAGAGGGCCAAAGCCAGATTATTGGCTGAAACTAGTATTAAACATGAGTATTTCTTTGTGTGAAGTTTTGTTTGTGGTTTGAAGGAGGATATCCAAAATTCTATACACCTTTTTAAACCTCAGACCCTTAACGATGCCTTTAATACAGCATTAGTGATTGAGACTGCCTTTGGACCTCATGACAAAAAACCTATCTTCCTCAGATCTCAGCCTACCTACACTCCTAAAATCAACACCCATTTCTCTTACAAACCTACCATCAACAAACCACAAGAAGGAGGGTATAGGAGACCTGTTGAATCACAACACAACACTAAACCTTTCCAAAACACCAAGCCCAATTCCAACCTAACTATTGATCAAAAGAGAGCACTTAGACTTTGTTTTAGGTGCAATGACAAATGGAGTCAAGGGCATAGATGTAATAAGGGGTTACACACTATGGAGGGTAATGAGGAGACTGATTTGGATGCACAGTATGTCCAAGAGATGTTAGAACAAAACACTGCAAAGGAGGAGGATTTGGAGGGAGAAGAAGAAGCAATCATAATTGGTACTTTGAGTGATACCAGTAAAGAAGGAAGACACAAAACTTTGCAGTACCAAGCATAAATTGGGGGCTGTCATATATGTTTGTTGATGGATACTGGAGCATCTCACTCCTTCATAAATCCTCAATTAGTGCAGTCTCTCCAATTGTTACCAACACAGGCCACCACTCTCCAAGTTAGGAGTGTGGGAGGGGAGAAATTGGGGTCTAAAAATCTGTGCAAAAATGTTCGATTCAGTATACAAGGGTATCCATTTGAAGCTGATTTGAGTGTGATGGAAGTGCTTGGATATGACATAGTGTTGGGAGTGGATTGGATAGCTAAAATGGACAAAATTGAACTCATATTGAAGAAGGGTTTAGTAGTAGTGGAGAACAAGGGTAAAAGGGTCAATCTGGTAGCTGAGAAGGTAGCTGCTGAGATGCATGTTTTGGAGGGCACCATAAATGTATTACGAGAATTGAAAGAGGGAAATCATGTGTACTTGGCTCAGTTGTGCAAAATTGAAGAGTAAGGCAAAAAGAAAGAAGTAGAAGTGCACCCAAAGTTAGCAGCAGTCATTGATCAGTTTCCTGCTGTTTTCTCAGAACCAACAACCCTACCTCCTCATAAACCTATTGACCACCAAATCACTCTCAAGCCTGGTTCTCAACCCATCAACATCAGACCTTATAGGTTCTCCTATTTTCAAAAAACTGAAATTGAAAAAAATCATTCAAGAGCTTTTACAACACTCATTCATCCAACCTAGCACCAGTCCTTACTCAGCTCTTGTACTGTTAGTCAAAAAGAATGATACCACATGGAGAATGTGCATTGACTATAGGAAATTGAATGAAGAAACAGTCAAAAACAAATTTCCTATCCTTCTCATAGATGACCTATTGGATGAGCTCAATGGTGTTCATTTTTCTCAAAATTGGATTTAAGGGCTGGGTATCATTAGATTCGAATGGCTGAAAAAAGACATACCAAAAACATCATTTCAAACTCATGAGGGTCTCTATGAATTCAAGGTCATGCCCTATGGGTTGACCAATGCACCTGTTAGTTTGTAATAATCTAGAAGTCAATAATACGATAATTTATCATAAAGCTTTGTTCATGAATTGGATGATTAATATCATTTTGTTGCCTTGAGTATTATTGCATTTATGGATCATTTCGAGTTCATGACTGAAATTGTGAAACTCCATAATATAGATGATATATACTCTTAATCTTAAAAGGTCACTGACCAAGGTAATTAGCAGGAACACTAATTGCCGCTATAAGGTTAGTATGTGGATTAAAAGATGGTTAAGTTTTACAAACCACCTGACATGAGATGTCATTTTAATCACATAGATACATGTTCTAGGAACATGGCTTAGCTGTCACGTTCTACAGTATGAGGTATTCATCTTTCCTACTAAGAAATGTATATCTGTGATTGTTATCAAACGCTGTCGGTAAAATGCAGTTATAACGGTAGCTCTTCGGTATACATGGCTTAGCTGAGGTAGTGATGGTTTACCAAAATTACTATTGTCCCTCGTATCTCTATACGAGCTATAGCATCACTGGGCCCCTTGGTAGAGTAAGATTATCAGCGCGCGGTATGATTACAAGAGTAATCATATTTGATAATCTGCTCAAGATCAAGAAAAGATTAAGTTTACAAGGATGACACACATCTACCTTGAAACTAATCTGATAGCTATGAGACAGAAGAACAGACACAAGTAAATTGTTTACTGGATCGTGATATTGTACAGTACAGCATCATCTGTGTAATTGGATGGTCATGATGTGTTGCCAGATGCCGCTCATGATTATAGAAGTTAAAACAGTTTTAACTCTATTTACCAACATAACACAGATCCTATTGGGTCACACCATATAGGAGTTAATCGGAGAATCTTATTGTGATTGATTATAAATTGGTTATAATTAATTATACGTGTTATAATTAAATTATAAATGTTATGTAAAAATAACAAGCAAAAACATTGGTTAATTTATAAACGTGTGTGACACGCTGTATAAAAGTTAACCGGTTAATTTATAAATGTGCAGGACACGTTGTATAAATTACCGAAACAACAAACCGCAAGAAAAATATATATATAATTGTTCAGAATAATTATACGAGCATTGTTTGTGTTCGGGCCGAGGGCATTCGAGTCTTTTTAGATTCGTCCTTATCCGCATGACATGTCATCGATCCTATCCAGATGACACGTCATCGATACCGAAACAAACAACCACAAGAAATATAATTGTTCAGAATAATTATACGAGCATTATTTGTGTTCGGGCCGAGGGCATTCGGGTCTTTTCAGATTCGTGCTTATCTGCATGACATGTCATCGATCCTATCCAGATGACACGTCATCGATCTTATCCACATGACACCTCACCCCCTAGGTGGCATGCCTTGTCATAGGGGTATTTTGGTCTTTTCACATCATTTTAGAGGCTATAAATAGAGGGGTGCATGAGAGGATTAAGATACTAATTCACTTGTATCGTTTCGTGCATAATCGAATCGGTATTTTCTCTCTTTCTCGGTTTCTCTCCCAAATAGTGTTTCGGTTGAGAAAAGAAAGTTATACATAGTTGACGTATAATCTTGCGGGTTGTTGTGGAGTATATTTACGGGGTCGATGAATAGTGTTTTACCGAATTTCGCGGTATTTCAGTTTTGCTCATTGATGAAACTGAGTAACCGAAAATTCGTGTTTACGGGTTTTCGTCTTTTCCCTGTGAATAGTGTTTTTGCAGAATTCCGCGGTTTAGGGTATTTCTGGCAGAAGAAATAAACCGCTCTCTGGTTAGTCCTGGTGGATAACCGATAGAGGCATCAGACGTCTGATGCTCCGAGACGAGTCGATTCCTTCCGTGATGTAGCTCTACACGCTCGGTCTGCATTCCAACTGTGATTTGGAAACAAGGTATAAATATGTTATATTAATCTATTTAATTGGTAAGTAGATTAAAGTTTTAGAAATCAATCATGGAGTAGATCTGTAAAATGATTAAATTGGGTTTTGATGCCAAAGGAATACTGAAGGTGGACCGCCTTGGAAAGTTTCCTGACATACCCCGTTTAATCCTGAGCTTAAGTTGGCCGTAGAAATTTTTGTTCTACGGTCATTCCGCACCTTAAGCCTAAACGGGTTTTGGTTACCGCGAAACCCCAAAAGTGGTATCCGAAACCCTACAGCACCTGCTACATTCCAAGCCCTTATGAACAACACTTTTAAACATTTTTTGAGAAAGTTTATTTTGGTGTTTTTTGATGACATCCTAGTTTATAGCAAAGATCTAGAATCTCATGTCATGCATCTCAAAATGGTGTTAGAAAAATTGCAAGAGCACCAATTATTTTGTAAGAGATCAAAGTGTGAGTTTGGTGTTCATAGGATTGAGTATTGAGGTCACATAATATCAAGGAAGGGGGTAGCCACAGATCCTAGAAAAATACTAGCAATGGTTAATTGGCCTACACCAAAAACAGTAAAAGGCTTAAGAGGGTTCTTAGGATTGACTGGGTATTATAGAAAGTTTATTAAGGGGTATGGAGTAATCTCAAAACCCTTGACTGGCCTCTTAAAAAAGAACTGTTTCAGATGGAGCTAGCATGCATAGCAAGCTTTTGAAACATTGAAGACAACCATGACCACAGCTCCAGTGCTCAAACTTCCTGATTTTCAGCAACCATTTGTGATTGAGACCGATGCTAGTAAGGAGGGACTAGGGGCAGTGTTAATGCAAGGAAGGAGACCAATTGCATTCATGAGTAAGAAGAATGGTGTGAAGAACCAAGCCCTCTCCACCTATGAGAAAGAGTTGCTGGCACCATTCACAGTAGTTACCAAGTGGAAACATTATCTATTGGGAGGTGAATTCGTCATTAGAACTGATCAAATTAGTTTGAAGTACTTGTTGGAGCAAAGGGTTAATACTCCCATGCAACACAAGGGATTGAGTAAATTGCTTGGGTTTAATTACAAAATAGAATACAAAAGGGATTGGAGAATCAAGCAGCTGATGCTCTTTCAAGACAAGAGAAGTATGGGGAAAATGCAATGGAAGGGAAGAATGGGAACCAGGTGGATCAGAGGGAAGAGAGGAGTGTAGAAGAAGGTGACCTGGCAGAAAGAGATGCAAAGGAAAAGGCAGCTGAAGTCCATATAGTAAGTGAACTGGTACCTAAATGGATTGAAGAGGTGAAAAGTAGTTATGAGGATTGATATCTCGCAAACTTATCTATATTACGACCTATATTTTATACCAAAACCTATGTTTAAACCATTAAATCAGTCGTATTTTATTGAAATATCTATAGAATGTGGTACTGCTGCAAGTTTGTTCTTATTTTGTAGGAATGAGATGAAATCGAGGAGAATCTGGAATTTGAGAAGTTTTCACACTGCTCGTGTACCACCTTGTGCGGGCCGTATCAACCTCGACTCAACCACATACACGACCGCTGACTCGACCTTAGAAGAAACAGAGGCACACGGCTCGTACAATATTCTACACGGGTCGTGTCAGACAAATCCGAAAATAGAACTGTTTTGGAAACAGAGGCTGAAAGAAGGAAGGTCGGCCAGAAAAGCATATAAGCGAGATTTCTTGCACCAGAGAGTTCATTATGGAGCAGAGAAGCATTCTTAGGGTTTTGGATTGGCAGCTAAAGCTTTGGAGCAAAGTAGAGAAGCAAAAGACGCGAGTTGGTTGTGGATCTCCTTTGTACTTCGAGTTTTAGAATGAATTCTTATTCCTTTATCTTTGTTATTTGTTTTTATTGTACCCTAAAAAGTTGCTAATTAAATAAATGGAAATTGGCAACAAATTTAAAATGCTTGAAAATGCTAAATGTGCATAAAATCTTCTCAAAATGAAGGGAAATGGTATATTAGAGTTCATGGTAATATTCTACATACAAAACCATGAATTTTGATATTTTATACAAATTCTAACTCAAAATGGTTGAAGAGTTATGAATTTTCAAAGTTTTTCCTGACATGGCATGCCCTGATTAGTGCCACATGGCACAGGGTACCCCTAGCAATAACCATTGCTTCTTTGGGTACAACTGGGAGTTCCTAAGCCTAAACCTGACCCCAGGGCCCACTGTCAGCCCCTCAGAGTTAAATTTCGCTGAGGATTGGATATAGGTGAGCTCAGTGCATTGGAAATGAACTATGTACACTAGGTGGCAATGCAATGGTGCAGGATACGCCCTGACCAGCCAGATCAAACAAGGGAAGCGTTGAATTTAAACTCAGTGCCTTTGGTCCCTTCATTTCGCATGCTTTTGGAGCACTATGAGCCATGCCACTGCCCTCTTGTGCGACCTATGATACGCCAAGCTCACCTGTGATTAAACAAAGGAAAACGTTGGGTTTGAGCCGCTGACAGGCTGGCCCCTAACCCCTGACATCTCCTTCTCCCTTCAGCCGTCGACCAAGCTCAATTTTGAGCTCTGAATTCGCTGAAATTAAAAGGAAAATTAAAGGAAAGCTTATGAGAGATTGAAAGAACTACCTTCCCCCTCCTCTCTGACTAACCCTCGGGTATTATCTCTTTCTCACAAGCTTCAATTTGAGCTGAGAAAAGAAGAAGGGTAAAATTGTGAACTTGAACTAGAGATGCAATCAAGCTTTGAAACTCAACAAGAATGCTAAATAAGCATAGGCGACTCTACCTATGCTCTCAATTTGAGGTTTAATGGATTTAGAAAGATGAATTGAACAAGGAGCACCAGCTCGGTTCCTGCCATGGCTAAGAGCATCAAATTGGTTATGTAAAGGGTAAATTGGACCTTAGAACATTATAATGGAGTTAAAACGATACTATCTGTCAACTTAATATGCCTTGAAATACAATAACCAAGAAGGGCACATGTTAAGCTTTAGAATGGCTCGAGTCCAATGTAACTCAGCTTGTTAGCTGCTAACAGCTCATCCTGGTCCCCAAGACACGTGCCCAGAGCACCTGAGGTCAGTCCAAAATAGGAGAATCTTTCTCTGCATAATGGAAACATGAAATTCATCACACTCCTTCGAGATGGCAGTAAATCAAGGGCTACAATGCTGCCCACTACTCTAAGAGCTGATCTAAGGGTCCAAATCGATCCAACTCATAATTGATGACATGTTAAAGTATAATTGGGTGATCCCCTGCACAGATACACATGGAATGAAGCTAAGCAAGTTGAGACATTTGATCAAGCACCTATGGTCAAGATGAGACCACCTCAGCTAATGCAAAACCCTAGCCAGGCTCATAACCTATATAAGGGCACCCATAGATGAACATACAGACACACACAGATAGAGAGATAAATAGACAGAGAGAGTAGGGATACACTTACACATTGTAACACACACATATACGCAGACTTAGAGCTCTCTCTCTTTCCACACTCAAGCCTTGTGCTTTTCTTCCATTCCTGCAAGTTAATAGGTATAATTTAACGTAGGAGGAGCCTTGATGGCTGTATGATGTATTAATTTCCTTGCTGAACAAAGTTTGTTTGAAATATTTCCATTCTCTTGTGTATTTTCTGTTATTTCAGTGTGCTTTGCTTTGATCTCTTTATTCTACTTGATATGATTAATAATCTTGCTATTTTGAAACATAAGGGAGAGAGCTCCATGCCATGGAATGGAGCTCAATGATCAAAATTTTCCCTTTCTCTTTTCTTTCTTCTTTATTTTTCTTTCTTTTGCTCATGGATTTAATCTAAAACCTTCCTTTAACTTGAGATGGAATGAATGAAGGGTAAAGATGTGAATGTTGAGCTTTACAGTTCCATTTGCATAAGAGCTCTTTAATTATTTTACTCAAAGATTAAAGGGATGGATAAAATAAAAGAAATGTATAACAATTAACTTTTTAATTCCTTTAAAATAGCCTTAGTTGAGAAGATGTAATTGTTAAGCTTTATGGTTCCTTTTACATCCAATTAAATGAGGTTATTTTGCAAACAAGGAATTAAAAGGTTAAAAGAACAATAACTAATGGGTACAATCAGGTTGAGCCTTATGATTTCCCTACTATCACCTTTAAATGGACCTATGTTGCACATTAGTGAGCCTAAATCCTATTGCAAGGCTAAGGACAAGCCATATGTACTGGATTGCATGAAGCAAAAGGGAAAGATGAGAATTAATGTGTACATATTGAATGATGGAGTTTAAAAGATGTGAGTAGGCATCAGTATGTACTGATTTGAGCCACTCATGTTCTCAACACCATGATATCCTAATGATCATGTCCAAATCTTGATGAAAAAAACACTTAAATGTGATTTTTAAGAAGGCAGGGACCTATCTGCAAAAATGCAGATTATGGTAGCTTATACTCATGATAAAATGATGTTCCTTACAACTTGGAGCTTTGATTTTGATCTCTTTCTCTAACTGGTACCAACACAGTGGCCTTAGACCCTTCAAAACATGTTTTAAACCAAACCAGAACTCATGTCATGATTAAAATACCTTGTACCAGTCCCTGGTACCTTACCAAGCATGGACTCAGTACTCAATTGCTTTAAAAGTGCCACTGGTACAATGGAATTCATTGAAATGTGCCATCTGCTCTCCCCTACAGCCCCTCCTAGCTATTTACTAAATGTTGCCTGTAGCATTATGCTATAGGTGCTTGCATAACCTCTAGCCTTCCCCCTTTTCTTTTCCCCTACAGCCTCTCCTTATTTACTAAATGTTGCCTGTAGCATTACAGCCTCTCCTTATTAAGTTATCCACCGTTAAAATGTGATTTTGCAGCAGTAACCAAGTGAATACCATCACTCTTGCTGGTGCTTTAACAGTCCAGATGTTTAGCAAGAATGTAACAATGTGTGGTCTCTCTAGCATTGCATTGTAGAATGATCTCACTATAAAGGAGCTACTTGTTGACCATTTCCAAGTGAGCCTATCTTCCTGTAGTCTTGGTGTGGTTATATCCAGGGGTGATAGTTCTGCCAGTAGGTCTTGCAGAATTTGGCATGTCTTTGAATGGTTTTAACTTCTAAATTCATAGCAAAGGTTACATGCTGACAAGGTCCTGCTAATAAGATTCACAAGGACACAAGCTAGTTCAACTAAACATCATTCAAGAGGAGCAAAGCTCAACCCAACAGTGAATAAGAGGAGATAAAACTCGACTCAAACATAATAAATTCTTAGCTGATAGCTACTATCAGTTTTTCAAAAAAAAACATAATAAATTCTTAATAACTTAATAAATTTTTTTTTACAAAATGTTATATAGACATATTTAAGCTACCTAACATTTATTACAACTCTCAACTACTTTTGTTAATACCAAAACACACTTAATAACTCCCTAGAGACTCTTAAAAGACTCTCCTAGAAACCACAAAACAAAGCTGGATACAAACACAATTTTTACCATATTAAAATCATACTAAAAAGTCACAACTAAGTAATAACAAGCTGTCTTAAAATAGATCAGTTCTATTAGCATGCTTGTTTGACCATGATATGTTTGAAATCTGGACAAATGTATCACATAAACGTTGTAGAGCTTGTTGTCAGCTTTTCACGGAATTTTGGATCACCTAAATTGGAGCTCATACGAAGAATCAATAGCCAAAATACTAAAGACATGTTAGTTAGTGCAATGCTGAATGGATAAATTTGCTACTACTGAAAACATTTAGTTTTATTTTAGCAACTAGTTGTTCTCAAGATTCATTGAAGCGCATATGACATGTCATTGAATAATAAGGCCTATTTGCTTCAAAAGTATTAGAACGGTGCAATAAGGTGGTGTCACATGCAAAGGTTTTTGTTAATAAAAATAGAGGCCTAAGTCCCATTTTCACTGAATTAAACTAGGTTCATGCAAAGGTTACATGAAAGAAATAGAAAATAACGAACTAATAATGGATTAAGACAGCCTCATGAGAAATGAGACTGAGCTTCAAAAATGAAAGAAAGGAAAGATTAAAAATTCAATCTTTTTTTTATCTTTCTGCATTAAGCTCCAATTACAACGATGCTCAACCAATGAACTGCTGTCCATTCTTATCATATAAACATTGACATTAATTTGAGTTTATATCAAGTACTTGTTTAATGAAAGCAAAAACACGTCAACTTAGAAATGATTTGGTTGTTCTTTTTAAGCAATAAGGGACAAAATTGTAAGTAGTGTATGATTCTGCTTTGACAGTTGGGTGCTACGTTACAAGTGTCAGTTACAAACCAGAAAAATGTGAAAAATGCAGGCTATGATTTGCATACACAGTAAAAGAATGGTGTTAGTTGGTACATACAAATCAGTGAATCACAGATTTCAGGCTTATTATTTAAACATACAATTTCTTTCATATGTTTTCAGGCTTATTACTTGAACATACAATTTCCTGTGGAAAAAGCACCGACAGAGATGATAACACTATCAAGGCTGAGTGGTGCATCAGAGAATGTTGTTAAGATCTCAAGATTGATGAACTATCCAGTAAGGGGCCTGGTTTTCACAGAAGGCAATACCATTGGAGATCTTGCTGACGTGGTGGCCAATGCTTGCATATGTCTACAACTAAACAATATTCCTTTTAATGTCCTCATCTCAACCTTCAAAAAAAAAAAATGTCCTCATCTCTGATTGTGGCTGTCGGGTTTACCTCATCCCCCAGGTATGAATCTTCACTCCTTGTGTGCATAATTTTATGAAGGAGTTTGTCAAAAGGCCTTTATTGGGCGAGAAGGGAATAGGAGAGAATTTAGTGGTGACAATTGAACGGGTTGTGTCAGATTCGAGTCTGGCCAGGTTTACTTTTGAGCAGTGTCAAGCTTGGATCAGTTTGATTTTCCAATAAGTTCAGGTTGAGTAGGTCGAGTAGGTCGAGTTCTTCGGGTTGAGTTAGATTTGTTACTTCCAAAATAAAAACAGACGTGTCGGATCATATTCAGGTCGAATTGGGTCGAGTTTGGTTCATTTGATTTTGGAGAATTGTCGATTCACGGTCCGAATTGGATCATGCCGGGTCATGTTGGGTTTTTAGATTTTGTAAGGTCTCAGGTCGGATTGGATTGGATCGGGTCAGATTTTGCCAACTCTAAGGTCGATTTAAGGGTCAGATTGTAATACTGTTTTACTAGCTTAAAATTGGTGTAGTTTTGTTAACTGAGTGCCCAATTTTTATAAAATATAGTAAAATTAGAGTCATCTAGATCTTCAATTTTTAAATTGGAGGTCTATTTGAAAAAAATGTTTTTTCCCAAGGAACCATCCTCCAACACATCATATATATTCCCTTTTCTAGTGCTACGCCGAGAAACAAGCATTAGGAGAGGTAAGCCAAGAGCTCCTCGACACGCAAGTAAACCCAGCAGTGTGGGAGATAAGTGGCCACATGGTGCTCAAACAAAGAAAAGATTACAACGAGGCATCTGAGGAGTCAGCATGGCGGCTCCTGGCAGAGGTATCTCTCTCCGAGGAGAGGTTTGGAGAGGTGCAGGAGTATATTTTTGAGGCCATATTTGTAGTGGAGAACAAAACATGAGGTAAGAAAAGAAGTTGAAGTGAATGCTGAGGAAGACGATATGCTGGGTAGAAATGGTTATGAACCGGTTACATCTCATTTTCAGGAAGGTTGTATTGTTGTTGAGTAAAGCAATTAAAGAGTAACATATATGAACCTTGACAAAAAAAATTAAAGAGCAAGATATATGGATATGTTTATTTGGTGAATTTGCTTAGGCAGGTAATGATGTCGTACACGTGCTATGCATACTATTTTATATTGCTTTGTAGTGTTATTGGCATTGTGTGCGCGTCATTTGTATGAATCAGATATTTACTGGTATGTTATGTTACCAGTGACACTGTAATTAAATTTCAGTTGAATAATGGGCAAATAAAAAAGTTGTCAATTTTTCAGAGTTTAATATAAGCTAGTTCTATCTAGGAGGTGGCTTGTTGTTCCCGAATTCAGGATTTTTTAGGAAATCAATTGAACAGGGAGATCAAGATGGGTTTTCACTGTTGGAGTGCCACAGGAAATCTATGCCAAACAAAGATGGAAGGTGGGGCACTCAGCCGAAGATAGCAAGCTGGAGCAGAATTTTATTTATTGCTTTGTATTGTATTGTAAAAGATAGAAATAAATCTCTAGAAAGGGAATGAAGTAATATGGCAGATTGTTGCCTGATTACTAATCTCCTCATCTATATTAGCATACCAGAATTCTCATGTAAAATATACAAATATTCGATTAAAATAAAAAGAAGAGAGGGAGGTTTGGGGAGTCTTGTGTTCCTTTGATGCTTACTTTAATTCTCTAAAATTAATCATGGTATCAGAGCTTAGTTCGATCTTGGGGGGCATCAGAGGTTCCTTCATACAATACGACTTCTAAAAATCTCTCTAATCTTTCTTCCCAAAACCTAAAAAACCTTTTCTCTTTGTAACCAGGAAAAAAAATACAAAACCATGTCTGAAGAAATCTCAGAAGCAGCGAAAACCACCGCACTTCTAGAAAAACTGACCCAACTCTTAACCTTACAATAGAATCAAATCATCTCTCTACAACAACCACAAACAAGCACCTTACCTGCTGCAACAGTAACTGAGGCCCCCATACACCCAAATCCAATCTCCACAAAGTTAGATGACACAAACTATACCCTTTGGTCACAAGCAGTGAAGCTGTATGTGAAAGGTCGTGACAAAATGAAACATATCACCGGCAACCCTTCTCCACCACTACCGACTGATCCACTGTTTCAGAGGTGGGATATGGATGATGCAGTAGTCAAAGGGTGGCTAATTAACTCCTTAGATCCAAAATTACAGAACACGTTCATTCGGTACCCAACTGCAAAAGAAGTGTGGGACGCAATTGCCACGACATTTTATGATGGAAACGACAAGGCCCAAGTGTACAATCTGAAAAAGAGAGTAACTCGACTTAAACAGTCGGGTAAAACTGTAGAGGAGTACTACCATGAACTCCAAGGATTATGGCGTGAGATTGACTATCGCCGTCCCAATCCTATGGTTCATGCCGAAGATATCTCGAAGTTCAATGAGTTTGTTCAAGAATCTCGGGTCTATATTTTCCTAGATGGCTTAGATGACCGGTTAGACAACGTGAGAGCTGTCATCCTGCAGATGGCATCCTTCCCTTCGGTAGAACAAGCATATGCAATAGTCCGGAGAGAGACTTCACGACAAGGGGTTATGCTGAAGGGAGAAGAAGGCATAGGCAACTCCATGGCCATGATGTCACAAGGATACAAGCGCTTTGAGGTAAATTCTGGTTCAAATAAATATCAGTATAAACAAGACAAGGCTAAACTGAAATGCAGTCACTGTGGTGGAACGGGACACGTGAAAGAAGGATGCTTCAAACTTATTGGATATCCTGAGTGGTACCATGAGAAGAGGATGAAGCAACAAGGAGAAAAGGTGAAGGGAAAGGCAAATTTGGCAGCCACCAATCCGAGCCCAGATCTGAACATTTCTGGCGGATTGAACTCCAACCAGATGAACCAGCATAAAACAGGGCCGAACTGGGCAGAACCGAGCCTTGTTCTACCAGCGCACCAAGACAGCAATCACCAGGAGGCAGCATCTGGTTCGGGTCAGGCGCATCTGATTCGAGCAGATAATTATGGCAATGCAGGTTTTGTTTCAGAAACTAAAACAGCAGGTAAACAAGTGGGTCAAGGTATGAAATTATCATCTGAAAAATATTTAAATAATTGGGTTATTGATTCTGGAGCAACTGACCACATGACTTTTTTAAAAAATGATTTAATAAACTTGAGAAAACCTATACGAGATGGGATTTTAAATGCTAATGGAATGGAATATCCAGTGGAAAGCACAGGAGATGTGCATCTGTCAAATTCCCTTAGTCTTAATAATGTACTGTTGGTGCCATCCTTGTCTACTAAACTCCTATCCGTTGGTCAGCTAACCGAGGAATTGAATTGTGTGGCTCTTATGTTTCCTAATTATTGTGTATTTCAGGATATCCTCACGAAGGAGATCATTGGCCATGGTATTAAGAAAGGTCGTTTGTATCATTTAGAAGACTTGAAAATTGGAAAAGCAAATGTAGCAATTGGGGGCTCAAGTTCAGAGAAACTGATTTGGATGTGGCACAGACGGTTAGGGCATCCCTCTTTTGGTTACATGGAAAAATTGTTACCCTCTTTTTTTTCTGGTTTTAAAAATTCTATGTTCTCTTGTGAAACTTGCATAAAAGCAAAAAGCCATCGTGCTTCGTATCCAACTAGTAGTAATAAAAGTATTGCTCCTTTTGATCTTATTCATTCTGATGTTTGGGGACCATCCCCAGTAACTTCAATTTGTGGGTATAAATGGTTTGTTCTATTTATTGATGATTGTACCCGAATGACTTGGGTATATTTATTGAAAAAAAAAGGATGAAGTGTCTGAGGTTTTTAAAGGATTTTATAATATGATACAAAACCAATATGGCAAAGGAATTAAATTTTTTAGAAGTGATAATGGAGGTGAATTTGTGAATGGGGTTCTTAATGAATTTTTTGGTGAAAAGGGAATAATTCATGAGACATCCTGTGTCGGAACACCACAACAGAACGGGATAGCTGAGAGAAAAAATAGACATATACTTGAAACGGCAAGGGCTTTGTTGTTTGAATATAAAGTGCCGAATGTTTTTTGGGATAGTGCTGTTAGTATGGCTGTCTATGTGATTAACCGGTTACCTACAAAAGCAAATAACTTTCAAACTCCACTAAAAACTCTTCAAAACTTTGTTGCCATACCCTCGGTACAAAGCTTACCTCCAAAAATATTCGGGTGTGTTGCCTTTGTCCATATTTCAAAACACCAAAGATCTAAAATAGAGCCTCGTGCAATTAAATGTGTGTTCTTAGGTATTGGGTTACATAAAAAGGGTTACAAGTGCTATGACCCGGTTGAGAAAAAATGGTATGTTACCATGGACGTGACACTTCTTGAAACTGAACCTTTTATCCTACATATTCGCCTCAGGGGGAGAGCATGAATGAGAGCGAATATTCTGAGCAGGTTATGCATACTTTGCAATATTCAAACCCGAACCATAACCTAAACCCGATCAGTACATTAGCCACTGAACAACCTGAACCTGATCAAATTAACCATAGAACGAACCTGGTCAGTCCAAACCCGGTCGGGTCTGATGAACAGGTCGGGTCTGATCTGAATCAACAGATCGGGTCTGATCCAAACGGGTCTGATTCAACTCGGGTCGGGTCTGATTTGGGTCCACAGGTTATGCAGGAGATTGAGTCTGATTCGAATATGCAACAAAAAGTGTTTAAACGAGGAGAGAGTAAACGAGTATGGATAAATACAGCTGAAGAAATGATACAAATGGACCAAATACCACACGGGCCGGGATCTCCTGAGGATCATCCACAGGTAAGTACCTCTAACTATACTCTACCACCAAGAGAAAATAGAGGAAAACCACCAAGCCGGTATGTTCCGGAAGATGGAACAAGTATTGTGACTAAATACCCGATAGCAAATTATGTGAGCACAAAAAATTTAGTTCAGCCTTTGAAAGACTTTAGTGAAAAAATGTTGTCCCTAGAAGTACCAAAAAATGTGGAAGAAGCCTTAAAAGATCCTAAATGGGTACAAGCCATGGATTTAGAAATGGAAGCTTTAAACAAAAATAGAACTTGGTCCTTAGTGGAATTACCAAAAGGAAAAAAACCAGTTGGGTGTAAATGGGTTTATACAATAAAGTTTGGTGCAAATGGTGAAGTTAAGAGATATAAAGCAAGATTAGTTGCGAAGGGCTTCACACAAACCTATGGTATTGACTTTCATGAAACCTTCTCTCCAGTTGCTAAACTTAATACTATTCGAGTTTTGTTATCTCTTGCAGCAAATCTGGATTGGCCGTTACATCAATTTGATGTAAAGAATGCTTTTTTACATGGCAACTTAAAGGAGGAAATCTACATGGATCCACCTCCCGGGTATGTAAACACGGGACATCGACCGATAGTGTGCAAGTTGCATAAGGCGCTGTATGGTCTCAAACAGTCTCCTCGAGCATGGTTTGGTCGATTTTGTAATGCTATGAAAAATTATGAGTTTGAACAGAGTGATTCTGATCATACTCTATTCTTTAAGAAAAGGCAAGGAAAACTAACTGTGTTGATAATATATGTGGATGATATGATAATTACAGGTGATGACAGTGACGAAATAAAGAGACTTGAAGAGAGACTCTCAAGAGAGTTTGAAATGAAGAACTTAGGAGGACTTAAGTACTTTCTTGGAATTGAGGTAATAAGGTCAAAACAAGGTATTACTCTCTCTCAAAGAAAATATATTCTCGATTTACTGGCAGAGGTTAGGATGCTTGATTGCAAGCCAGCGGACACGCCATTAGTCCAAAATCTTAAGCTGGGAGAACATCTAGATCAAGTACCCGTGAACAGAGAAAGATATCAAAGGCTAGTAGGGAAGTTAATATATCTATCACATACTAGACCAGACATTGCTTATGCAGTAAGCCTGGTAAGTCAGTTTATGCATAATCCAAGTGAAGAACACATGGAGACTGTTATGAGAATAATAAGGTATTTGAAGGAAACTCCAGGAAAAGGAATTCAATTCCTAAGGAATGGACATTTAGATGTGATGGGATATACAGATGCTGACTGGGCCAGGAATGTTACTGATAGAAGGTCAACATCTGGATATTTTACTTTTGTAGGAGGGAACCTAGTTACTTGGAGAAGTAAGAAGCAAAACACTGTTGCTCTATCAAGTGCTGAATCCGAACTAAAGGGGGTGGTTAAAGGAATTTGTGAACTCATGTGGCTCAAGAAGCTAATGACAGAACTTGGTTTCCCACCTAATAAAGAGATGGACTTATTTTGTGACAACAAGGCAGCAATTGATATCTCACACAACCCAGTTCAACATGATCGAACCAAACATGTTGGGGTTAACAGACATTATCTCCGTGAAAACATCGAAGCAAAGATAATTCGACTGATATATGTGAAGTCAGAAGAACAACTTGCAGACATTCTCACTAAGGCAACCTCAGGCAAGATATTCCATGGCATACTAAGCAAGTTGGCCATGACAGATCCGTACATACCAACTTGAGGGGGAGTGTTGGAGTGCCACAGGAAATCTATGCCAAACAAAGATGGAAGGTGGGGCACTCAGCCGAAGATAGCAAGCTGGAGCAGAATTTTATTTATTGCTTTGTATTGTATTGTAAAAGATAGAAATAAATCTCTAGAAAGGGAATGAAGTAATATGGCAGATTGTTGCCTGATTACTAATCTCCTCATCTATATTAGCATATCAGAATTCTCATGTAAAATATACAAATATTCGATTAAAATAAAAAGAAGGGAGGGAGGTTTGGGGAGTCTTGTGTTCCTTTGATGCTTACTTTAATTCTCTAAAATTAATCATTCACTGGAATGAAAGATAAGTTGATCTGCAAAATTGGCCACCTTACCTTCAAAAAAAAAAAAATATTGATCTGCGAAATATATAGTAATGGAGTTGTGTTTGAATAGCCATACAAATTAAATTATATGAATTTTAACCTGGGAGATCTATATAACAAATTTACTTCACGAACTTGACAACCGATAAAAAAAAAAGTTACAAATTTGATACAAATCTAAGATATGTTGTAATTAAATTTGATACAAATTTATAAGTCGATTGATCATCCATCGGACGTTTGAAAAATTAACGATTCACCTTATTAATGGCAGGTTTAATTTATTTGACATGTTGTTTTTAATTAGTAGGCTTAGAGCATCTCCATCTTAGCCACTAAAATGAAACACTAAATAACTTTTAGAAATTAAAGCCTCTAAAATTTATAAATTTTCATAATTTCTGAAATTAATTTTAGAATTTCTATTAAGCCACGTTAGATTATAAATCATGTATTCTAAATAATTTGAGCGAATCATTTGATCAGCATTGCGTTTAGAAACAGTTTCTTAATAAGAAACTTTGTCCAACAGTTTCTAAATAAAAACCGCTATGTCACATTAGAAATCCATAAAATTTCAGAAATGAAGATGCTCTTAGATTATGGTAGACTAAAATAAGAAGCATGCTATTCAATTAAGAAGAAATAGGTTTTGGTATGTTTGATAGTTTTAAGGGTTTATTTTTGTTAGTTCTTTATTTAAACAGAGAACATGTATTGCTATAAGTCATGTATATTCTATCTAATTAAAGTTAATTTGAAATAAATTTTCTTCCTCATCAAACTTGTCTTTCGGCCTCTCTTTAATTTTTACGTCTCACTAACCTTAACAATTGGTGATCAAATAATATTTTATTTGCACATAATTTAATACGCTATAATTTGTGATCATTATTGATAATTTGTATGCATCTGAAATGAAACCCTATCTTATGACCATAATTTGTAGAACTTTAGCCGTCCACGGTGGTCAACGCATGGAAGAACTATCCTTTTGACTGCCAAAATCAATCTGAGACCTTCTTTATCTCTAACGGAGGTCAGCTAAAGGCTATGGGCCAATAAAGAACAACTCCAAAATAAGGCTACGAGGCGTGTAAGAGCCTAAAGGACCCAATGAGAAATTTACATATCTACCAAAAAAAAAAATGGTTTTCCTTTGCCACACTGCAACACAACCCAACTCTCCCTTTGTGCCCCGTAAAAACTAACAGAAGGGAGCAAATAGTACAACTCTTGTAATAAATAAGGTTCGTAGAACAGCTGGTCGAATTGAATTACATTATATTGCTTTGTATTACTGTATATTTAAAGCTTTTTTTTTTAAAGTTGGCTAAAAGCCAACATATATTAATCAAGAAAAAATTATATACATAAATGTAAAAAAATGAAATGTAAATTATTTACATAATCCTATCATATTTAGAATTATCTCTAACCAATATCTAGGACCGTCAACAGTGAAACAAAGTCACCTGCCTGATCAGGACCATCTTGGCCTCTTGAGTTGTTAAATATCATGCAGCTACCACATGATATCATTGGTCGTATTATCGATTTACAAATACACTGGTTTTAGTTTATTGGAGAAAAGCATTCTATTTCTCTCTCCAAATTGCCCAGCTTCATGTAGCCCAGACAATTCTTCGCAGCACCCTTTCTTATGAGGTTAAGTTTGCCATGTCCGCTAACCATAGGCCTCTCACGTCCATTCGACTGCCCCACCTGATGTTATAATGAGCACATAGCCCTCTCTAAAAAAGTCTCGCATAGATACACTCCCACATGATGTGGTTTGTAGTTTCCATCCGGTTAAGGTGACACAAGTGACAACCTGAAGCCACATTGCACCCTCTTACCTGTAACATCTCTTGTGTCAAGATTTTATTTTTGAGCATTAGCCATAGGAATACCCCGAACCTTCAATGGGACCCTCATTTTCCATAGGATTTTGTGGTTTGGCGCAATTTCTCCCGTGTTGTGCATCATCTAATATGCAGAAGCACAAGTATAAGTATCTGATGTAGACCACTGTTATCTGCATTTGACTGCTAAGGGATCAAAGACTGTTGAGACATTGAAGAAAGGCAATAGGTCGGCCAGTTCTTTCAGGAAGGAGAAGATGTCGCATGCATTCTTACCTGGCCGGCGCTACTGATTACATACAGCCTCCTAAGGGTTGAAGCCCGTAACCCTTTCGGGTTGTTGTTAATTGACCATAACCACTTGATGAGTAAGGCATCATTTCGGCATCCTAGGTCGATAATTCCCATACCACCATTCAATTTCATTGTACACACCATATCTCAGTTAACCAAGCAATTTATCCCTTTACATACCTCGTTACCTTTCCACAAGAATGATCTTCTCATTCTGTCGATATGTCAGATAACCCCCTTTGTCACTTTCAACGCTTACATGTAGTGTAGCAGCATTGCAGTAAGCACCGCCTTGACCAGGGTGACCCGTCCCCCATATAACAGGAATTTCGCCTTCTATCCTTCTAATTTATTCTGTACCGTAGCTATCATTGGTTGGTAGTCTACGGTCCTCGATTTCTTAATAGATAAGGCAGACCCAAGTATGTTATCGGCAGATGTGATGATGGTAAAGAGAAGAAATTCTGTATGACACCTATGAGTTGTGCCAGGATAGCAACCGGTAAAAAACTGCTTTTTGCTATGTTGATTTTTAGGCTTGACAATAATGCATATGCTTTCAATACTGTGTGATGATCTTCAAAGCAGCCGGGTGCGCTTCACTTACAATAACTGTATCATCAGCATATTGTATTGTCTCAAGTGCAATCCTTGCATATGGCAGCATGGCCTGCCTAGCCGCCTGTAGGAACCTGCTTAGTTTATCTGCCACTAAAATGAATAACATTGACGATAGCGGGTCCCCCTAACACAAACTCCTCTGATGGGTAAAATAATTAGTGAGGTTACCATTTGCCTTTATTGCCGAAGATGAGAAGCGGAGTATATCGAGTACCACTAATGTCTAGCACAATGGGAAGCCTCGCTCAATGATAAGGTTGATCAGGAAGCACCAATTCACCGTGTCAAATACTTTCTTAAAGTTGACCTTATATAATACCGCTGGGAGTTTTTTCTCTGCACAAAATGACATGAACTCTTGTGCCGTTAAGAAGGATTCCATGAGCGATCTACCTTTAACAAAGGTAGTATGGTTCGGAGACACCAATTTCGCTAAATGTTGTTGAAGCCTATTTGCCAAGATTTTCATGATTAGTTTGGCAATTGTGTTGATCACACTGATCGATCGATAATCTGATATTCCGGTCGGATCCTGTTTATTTTTTAGGGAGCATCTAGCTATCCCCCTGTAACAAACCCCCATTTCATCCCCCAGACATTAACTACTTCAATAACTACTAATTATCTAGGGGGACCACTTACTATTTTGGGACCACATAATATTTGAAAGATTTTATAACTGGCACGCGCAAGTATTCATCTATAATGCATCAAGTATTAATCTATAACACATAAAGTATTCACACCTAATATATCAAGTATTTAAAAAAAAAAAACTGGACATGTTTTGAGAGGTGGGATTTTTTCTTCTTCGTTCAATCTAATCAATATTTCTGACAATTGGTGAGGAATTTTGCAAATCTAAAACCACGAATGTTTTTGACATAATTTTATCTTTAAAATGAGATCTATGATGATATACTCTTGAGTTGTCTGTTGTACAAGTATTCATCATTATCAAGAAAGTATTCATCCTCGTCGTGCAAGTGCAAATATAAAAACTGGACACATCACTCATCCATCTTTTACACGTTTTTAGAGGTGATTTTTTTTCTCCGTTCAATCTAACCAATATTTCTAACGATCTATGAGGAATTTTGCAAATCTAAAATCACGAACGCTTTCTACACAATTTTATCTTTCAAATGAGATCCATGATGACATACTTTCGAGTTGTCTATTGCACAAGTATTCATCTCTTATCGAGAAAGTATTAATCCTCGTCATGTAAGTGCAAATATAAAAACTGAACATCACTCATCCATCTTTTACATGTTTTTAGAGGTGGGTTTTTTTTTTCTCCGTTCAATCTAACCAATATTTCTGACAATCTGTAAAGAATTTTGCAAATCTAAAACCATGAATGTTTTATACATATTTTTATCTTGTAAATGAGATCTATGATGACATACTTTCGAGTTGTCCGTTGCACAAGTATTAATATCTTGTCGCGCAAATATTTATACCTAAGATATTAAGTATTCATTTATACACATTGAAGTATTCATCTCTAAGACATCAAGTATTCATTCATATATCTCTCTTTTTTTTCAAAATTTATTTATATGTTATTTATTTAATACGCAGTGGCATAATTCACCATTAATAAAGCTTTGTTATTTGCAAAACTCGCTACTTCATGAGGAATGAGAACATAAACATGAAATGGATTAATTGCATATACATATACAAAATTATTTTGATACGATCGACAGTGACGGATCTGACCCGGTAGATACGTGCTCTAGTATTCATTCATACACATTGAAGTATTCATTCATACACGTTGAAATATTAATTCACACACGTTGAAGTATTCATTCACACACGTTGAAGTATTCATTCCTGGCAGAGGCGTGCTTAATTGGGATGGAGTGATAGATGATCTCCGGCAGAACGTTCGCTGGAGCGGGAGCAGCAGGCATAGAGGAAAAAACCGAGGCCAAAGTGCAAGAGGGAGGGAGTTTATTGTATTTACCATTTCGAGGTAGGAGAAGGAGGGGAGCTTATCGATGGAAAAACGGAGGTGGATGCGGAGGTGGGATGCGGAGGTGGGAGAGGGAGGTAGAGGCGGAGGTGAGGTGAGGTGTGGGAGGCGAAGGTGAGAGAGGGAGGTGAGAGGCGGAGGTGGAAAAAGAGAGGTGGGAGAACGAGGTGAGAGAAGAAGATGGAGGTAAAAGTGAAAAAATAGAGGTGGAAGAGAAAAGGAGAAAGAAGAAAGAAATAAATGTTGTTAGAAATAGTAGTTATAGTTAAAATAGAAAGTTAGTTGGGAGATGAAATGAGAAATGAATAGATGGAAAAAATTATAATTACCCTATTTTTTATCAGTGTAATTGCTATCTTATTCACCACGTGGATGGTAGCCCCCTTCTGATGGAAGTCGATGATGAAATCCATGACATCATTCTTGATGATGTGCCAGAAGGCCCCGTAAAACTCTGCCAGTAGCCCGTCGGGGCTGCTGGCCTTACCATTCGGCAACCCTTTAATAGCAGATAGAACTTCTTGCTCCATGATTGGATCATCTAAGTCTGCCAGAGCAACTATGAATGGTGGGCCCACTTTATTTGACAAGTCAAAAGGAGTTAAACGGATCCTTTTTTTCCCCATTAAATTAGTGAAGTGCCTTAGTATGAAATTCGGCAGGTGCTGTTGTCCTATTCTTTCTCCATTTGAAGCTTGTAATGCTATTAAAGCGTTGGAGTTATTTCTACCGTTTGCTACCGCATGAAAATACTTGGTATTGTTGTCAACAAGCCACAACCAAGTGTTCCCTAATTTTTGTTTCCACCTCGCTTCCTCAACTCTATCCAAATCGAAATTCTGTTGTATTTAGCACTCTTCGTTTCTCAACTCTATATAACATTTGAAGTACCCATTTTGATCTTTTGAGGTAGGTTTCCTTCATTTAAAATTTTTCCTGTTCCCAATCCCTCAATGCATTCCGGACTGCCTGTATTTTCCGATGTATTCTCTTGATCGGGTTGGCTATGGATACTGAGTTCCAAGCGTTTGCCCATAGTTCTGATTATTATAATTTTAATTGTTGTAGTAACTGGACAAGAAGCCTTTGCTATCCTTGGGACTTGGGAGAGGTCTCAAAAGAACATAATTTGTTTCAATACTTGGACTTGGAATTAGGGTTCTCCCGATACTATTTTCAATGGTCAACCTCGAGAAAAAAAAAAAAATCAACAAACGTGAGCAAATTGAATAATTCGACTTTTGTATATTCCTTTTCCTGGGAAAATAGCTTAGCTTGTTGTCTTTTATTTTTTTTAATAAAGTCAATCTTTCTTCTTGAAGAATATATATTTAGTGAGTTTACTTATAGAAGCAATCGTGACGGCACTAATCAGGGGCAAATGTTCTATTTAAAGTTTGAACACGTAATAACATCTATTTTAAAAAACTTGAATTTATTATTATTTGTTTGATGTGTTCTGCTGGTCTTAATATTATGCATCGTCATGCCTATTACACCCTTCGTTGAAAAAAAAAACAGTACTTTTACTCAAATATAAAAGATTCTCAGGAAACCGAAAGAACAAAACCAAATAAACCAAAAATCTTCCCCTGATTTGGCCCATAGTTCTGATTATTATAATTTTAATTGTTGTTATTATTAATTGTTGTTATTTTTGAAGAACTCAACGGACCGGACTGTTTGTCGTCCCCTCCTCTCCTTGACTGGACCCTCAAGTTCCAAACCCGGTCTTTTTGCACCAATCTCACTGACAAGTGGACCAAGGTACTGTATTGTTACCATACTGCATCTAATATTTCTTCTTATATTTATATAAAATAGACAAGTTCTAGTGGACCAACTCCCTACTTATGGGAAAGTTAGTCTGCTAATCGGGTTGGCCTTTTGCTAGTACTTGAACAGAAGGCCCGTCACGATTGGTCCATTCGTCTACACTGTCACTGACAGTGGGGTCGAATATCGTTAAAGTGGGTACCACCTCGTCACCCCTGATTCCCGGAATAGTATTCTTCAACCCAGTCTCCAGTTCTCCCTCTTAAATTCTTTGTTCCTTCTTCTCCAAGCATCATTGCCCGCATTCCCGTCTACCGCTGAAGAAAAGTTCGATCTTTGGAGATGCAGAGCGGTCACATGCTTATCGAGGAGCCTGTACGGCTGGCATCCGTACTTACCCCAACTAAAACCGTACGATCTCTCTTGAGCTTTTCCTTTTCTTTTTTTTTTCTTTTTTTTTTTTTTAGTAAGGGTCTTCTCGATTTTTAGTTTAATGCGTAGATGCACTCTGTGTTTTGTTATTATATGACGATTCATCTGATGCGTCCAATTCAATTGTTAGCGGGATCACACCTATTTTCCCCGATTTTGACATATTATGGAAAGTTAATCAGTGAAAGGTTCTGCGTGTTTGATTCATATACTTGGATCTGGAAAAGCTTAAAAAGCATAGCGTTGTTAGGTTAACCAGCTAGGAACTACTTATTTTGAAACGTTCTTAGATAATACCTTTTATAACAACATTTAGCTACAGATCCATAAACAAGTTCTAAGTTCTAACCATAGTTATTGATCATTTTACAAAAGCGGTTTTTGTTCTAAAGACTGTGTTATGTAATTCATCGTGGACCCTATTGTTGTTATGTTTGCTTTGGATGGTAGTTATGTGTTTGGATGGCTGTGCTCTGCGGTAGCACAAATATACTTGTTGTTGACATTTATCTAGGGCTTGTGTTTGAATAGATAGGCTAAATAGGGTCCATGATGCAAAATGGGTGTGGGCTGAGGCTTGAATCAGTGCCTCCTGCTCCTGAACCAGTTTACTGGTACGGTTGAGGAAGGAGCACTGATTCTGCTGATGAGGCAGTGTCGTGTGTCAAGACCTTGCACCTATCTATCTGGGTTTCTATGGGTTTTAGGACTAGTTATTTTCTTTTCGGATCTTTTATAAACCTTTTCTTTTATTAATGTTATGGGCCTTTAGAGCCTTTTCTTCAAAATATTATCTAACAAATTTTCTTTTAATGAACTCTAGAAATTTTTTCCCTCACTCACGAAAATTGTCGCCACACTTGGGGCAAAGTCACGGTCTGTTGAAACACTTGAGCAATGTTTAAAAGCTGGAATGTCAGGTTTGGTTTCAGTTCTTTTATCACTTGTTTATTAAAATTCCCTTTTGTATTTTGAACCTCTCGATATTTAATTCAATGCATCATGTGTATAATAAATGAACTAATATTAATTATTTTCTGTTTTGGTAGTTGCAAGGTTTGACTTTTCATCGATGGATGCTGCATACCATCAGGAGACCCTTAACAATTTGAGGAAAGCCGTTGATAATGTCAAGGAACTCTGCGCTGTAAGTTGAACTTTCTTAAATATATTTAAGCCAGCACCAGTTTAGAACTGAAATAAGAAACTTTCTGCCCATCTTTCAACTGCCGCTTATAATTGTCCAAAGTTTTGCATTTTGAAAGATTTGTTTTGAAAACAGAATTTACAGCCCATGAAAGCCAGTTCAATTTAGTCAAGGGAAAATTTTAAAACCATAGCTTTGACCTTGAAACATTTAAGAAGTTACAGAAGAATCCTGTAAAATGTGTTAAGTTGCCATCATGCAGAGAACCAAATTTTTCTGAAATATTTTGAATCGGAGTCCTTTCCTCTTATGATTTTCAGTTAGCTTCAGTTGATGGTTGTTTGAGTCCAGCAAAAATTAATTGCTATTTGGACTTATAAAGAATTATAAAAAAAGCCCCCGTGAAGATTTTCTTTACACCTTTATGTGATGAATTATTCTGCTTCAGGTTATGCTTGACACTGTTGGGCCTGAGCTTCAGGTCAAGAATCCAACTGGAGAGCCGATAGTGTTGGACGCTGGAAATCGTGTGACAATTACACCTGATCTCTCTAAAGCTACTTCAGCCGAAATCTTTCCGCTTAACTTTGATTGTCTTGCCAAGGTCTAAATCAAGGACACCAGACATACACCAGCCTTTTCTACATTTTATAAACATGTACCTAAAATATATTCAACTTTGTGTGTTAACAGGCTGTCAAGGCTGGGGACACTATTTTCATGGGCCAATATCTTTTCACCGGAAGTGAAACTACATCTGTGTGGCTTGAGGTGTGGATATTCAACTTGGACTTGTTTTTCTCTGGAACTTTCTGAGAGATCTTAAGTGCTTATAACTGCTTTTCTTTATCTTTTGATATATTTTAGGTTTTGGAGACATCAGGTCAAGATGTGGTATGTGAGATAAAAAACACAGCCACACTAGCTGGTCCCATATTTACCCTTCATGCTGCTCAAGTGCGAATTGACCTTCCTACCCTCAGTGAAACCGACAAGCAGGTAACATACTGAGGACAGCAATACATTAACATTGATTTCTGAAATGGGTAATGCTTTCAAGAGTCGTGGGCTTAGACCCCTAGTCCTAGTTGGCAAAAGTATGATGTTACACTTAAGAGCCTTCTCTCTTTGTAGTACAAAAGATAGGGGTTATTATCTATACCTAACACCTGTTTGGTTCCCAGGAGGAGAGAGGAAAGGGAGGTAAATGGTTGAAAGGGATGGAAAGGAATAAGGAGGTTGCCATATTTTCTGCCCTCTTATTTTATTGGACTGGTTTCCTTCCAATACACCCCAATTTGAGGGGTAAGTATGATAAGCTTTAGGACGTTAAAAAAGCAACCTCCGTTAATTTAATTTTTTCTTATCAAGAGTCCGACCAAACAAGAATAATTTATCAAGTTTTATTCCATCCTTCCTTCCTCTTCACACCATCTGTATCTTTGGATTGAATACTCTCATTACTTAGCATATCACAGTATCACCCTTGAAAAGTTGGGAAAAATCTCATCTACAGAGTATGAATTCATAAACCTGTTTTGTTGTCCCCTTCCACTTTGATGGCTGTTCTTCTTCCCACTAATAGACAAAAGGCGAGGAGGCTTTCTAGGTACTTTTAGAGCAGATCAGGACAAGAGAGATGATTTTTCATGTCTTAAGTGTCATTTCAGATACTATCTCATATTGTTGGGGAACTTGGGTTAGTGAACAAATGTTGATGTTTTGCAGAATCCTGAATTGTCTCAAATAAATCCAATCCGGAAAACCCTTTATGCTAATTTTGGTTTGAATTTGTTATAACTGGATAGGTCATATCAACTTGGGGAGTGGATAACAAGGTCGACATTATATCTCTTTCATTTACCCGCTATGCTGAGGATGTAAGAGAGGTGAGTTCATTTGTAGAATTTCCACCATTTTGCATGTCTCTTCATTTTTGTTCCTCAATAAAGCTTAATACTAATATATTGTAATTTTATCTTATTTTTTTCAGCTTAGAGCCTTCTTGAAATTGCACAAACTGGATGACACACAGATCTTTGCCAAAGTTGAAGACTTTGAGGTTCACAAATTTCCAATTACTCCTACATGCAAAAGGCCCTTGTAGGACTTATTACATCCTTTGGAAGTGCTTGATAATTTTGTGATTGTAAATACTTTGGTTTTATAGGGTTTGGAGCATTTTGATGAAATCCTTCAAGAGGCTGATGGCATCATTCTTTCAAGGGGAGATCTAGGGATAGACCTTCCTCCTGAGGATGTAATTCTAAAACTTAAAAGACTACAGAGATATTCCTTCACTGCATACTAAGAAGCATTACTCCTTTGTGAAATACCCACAATTTATAGTTGATCTTCTTATAATTTCTCAGGTTTTCTTATTCCAAAAATCAGCAATGAGGAGATGCAATTGTGCTGGAAAACCAGCTATTATCACTCGAGTGGTAGACAGCATGGTGAACAACCTACGCCCCACTCGTGCTGAAGCTACTGATGTGGCTAATGCTGTCCTTGATGGTACTTTGACCCCTGTTTATAGCTTTTGCCTGAATTTGAGTCCCTTGTATCCACATAATACCAGTCAAGCATGGATGTTATTAGCTGATTTTAGATAGATAATCTCCTTTCTTTTTTTCTGTTTTCTGAGTTATGTACTGGCTTCATAGTTGATACCAAGCCACCTGGTTCTGATCAGGTTTATATTAGCCAGTATGGTAATAGGGCAGTATTAGAATACTTTACCTTATGAATTAAATCTTTGTAAATTAAAATAACACAACCTGATCATAGTTCAACTTGACCTAATATCAGACCTGGGTAACTTCACGTGAGAGATGAATAGAATGTGGTACTATAATAGCTTTTGAATTTTTGCCTTACAAAATAGAAGCCATTTAAGATGTAACACTAGTTGTCATTATAGTCAATAAAAGTTGGGTTATAAATATTTACAGGTACAGATGGAATTTTGCTTGGGGCAGAGACACTCAGAGGCCCATATGCAGTTGACGCAATAAAGACTGTTAGCAGGATTTGTGGTGAAGTATGAAATTTCCATTTTTTAAAGCATTAGCATTAATTTATTTATTGGTTTACTTCATATTGAACCATCTGAAGTTCTTTCTTTTTTTAAGTTATTCAGTAGTTCAAGAAATTTCATTGATATATTAATGAACATTTTATTATTTTGTTTTTTTTTTTTTTATTCTGTAGGCTGAGATGGTGTACAACCAGCCACAGGAGTTTAAGAGAATTCTCAGAAGTGTAGCAGAGCCAATGGAGAATTTGGAGTCAGTTGCATCTACAGCGGTAATTAACATACCTTTTTTTTTAAGTATTGTTTTAAGTACAAACATAGCCCCCTACTGTTATTTACATTTCATATAAATGAGTACTGTATAGTCCGTTATTGTACCGGCAATCCCAGGAGTTCTTCTGTGTTATAATACTTCGATTTTTTTATTCTTTGTTTAATATTAGACAACCCTGGTTGTTCTCATTTTTAAATTTTATCTAGGTTCGTGCTGCCATCAAAGTAAAGGCTGCTGCTATAATTACTTACACCACTTCAGGCCGGTCTGCTAGGTACTTGAATCTCATAATGATTTATTATAAGTTGGCATTGTCTTCTCTGAACTGGTATTGGTGGTATCTTTTGTTGACAGTTCGAAAGAATTTCTTCAATATGTGCAGAGATCCTGCTTATTTTATATCTATATATGTACAGGTTGATTGCAAAGTATAGGCCAACAATGCCTGTGCTAGCAGTTGTTTTTCCCCGTAATGAAAGTGATTCGTCATCTTGGACCATAAATGGAATTGGAAAGGTACTTTTGCTTGGCCTTTACAGTTAGTACCCTACAAAAATTTGATAGGACTTGCGCAAAAAGAAGTAAAAAGGAATTGTTTTTAATATATTTTGTTCATATCTCATGTAGGCTCGGCAGTGTCTTTCTTTGAGGGCTGTCTATCCTGTCCCAACAAATCCCAATGATGTAAGCTATTTACATTGAAAATGTAAATATGTGTTTTTTCATTTTGTTAAATTTGTGCCACGATTTTTTTCCTTTTTGACAGGTTGGAGCAACTTCTGAGGCTGCCCTAAAGCTTGCACTAGACTATGGTAAATCAATCAATATTTTAAAGGATTGTGACCGAGTCGTCCTTTTCCAAAAGATCGGTGATTCGTCTGTTGTGGAAATCGTGGATATCGGAGATGTTGTCTAATTTTTCTTTTATTATTATTCATCACGATCTATAGCACTTTTTTTTATAGATGGAGTGGTCTGTTTTCTTTTCTTTTCTTTTTATTCACGGTATTTAATTTTGGATTCACTTTTGGGGGTTGATTTCAGAGGGCAATGTGTTCCCCTCGAGTTTTTGTTTTGCTTTAATAGCTTTAATAACAATATTGCTATAACAAGATGAAAGAAGCACCTCATTATGTATGAGCAAATTTCAAATGTTTTTGTTATAAAGAAAATATAAAGTATTACCGTGTATTTTTTTTTTCTGTATTTTTAGTGCCTTAATCTGCATAAGAACTGTCAACCTGGCTATTTAAAGTTAATGATTACTTTTCCATAGGTAAATTTATGGTTATTTTTTCTATAGTATCGAAATGGAGTAATGCTGTTATTCCAAGCTACCAAAACAAAAAAGGGAACGACTAACCGTACTCTCCATTCAGTCCTCCCTATTTGTCCCCCACACTAAAAGACCAAAAAAAAAAGTACAACGGTGGACCACTAATTGATCCGCACGTGCTAATTGCCACCAAAGAGCAAAATTAACGTGATTTTATTAATAATCAAAACATATAGTATTCATAATATCCATACTTATTATCTATAATAGTCAAAACTGGAGAGGACTATTAATCTTGGAAACCAGTAACGACTAGGGGGACCGCTGGCGTCTTATGACAGCTTGGATTGGAGACCGCAACCGTCTGAAAGCAACATTTACCAAAATTGGAGACCACTACAGCGAATCTATATAGTATTCATATCTAAAACAATAAAGTATTCATATCTAACTAAAGAAGAATTCATACTAACGATTACGAAGTATTCATACATGTTCGAAATAATTTATACAATTCAAAATTCAAAGTCAGATTCATCTCTCTTATCTCACTTCTTCCAAGAAGTATTCATATCTAATATGAAGTATGTATATCTAACAAATGAAATATTCATATCTAACTAATAAAATATTCATATGTTCTACTTTAACAACTTTCGCTTGGCTAGCATGGACCCCCTCTAATGGTGCACCATGCTCTCCTGGCCGAATCTTGACGGTGCACCACTCTCTCCTCGCCGGTTCTCAACAGTACACCACGCTCTCCTCATCGGATCTTGACAGTGCACCCGAGTTAATTAATATCAATCATTAATAACTACTTTTGTTAGTTATGACAAGTTGGACCAGGAAGACTGTGGACTACTTCTAGAAGGACAACATCTTTATCCAACAAAAAAATTGGGACTTAATTTAACTCTCCGAGGAACCAAGAGAACACTAGCTAGTTCAACAATTATTTAGCTCATTTTCTAGTCGACAACTACCAAATTGTCTGTTCATATTCCCAAATTTGCATTTTTTTTTTTCCCCTTTCCAATCAAGTTTAGTTTAGTATAAATCTCTCATCATGATCTCTTAAATAAAGCAAATAAATAGTTTCCTCAACAAGAAGTCAGAGACACGATCAAATAACAGATCGATATGAGCTAGGTTGAAGCATTTCTTAAGACATTTTTCAGAGGTCAAACATAGCCAAAATCCAGATTTGGTCACAGAACTTCAATATTTTCTCCGGAGTCACTTGTATTTTATCGAGATTTAGTTGCCTGTTTCTTTGACATTCCTTCTGTGCAATGGACAGAAATGATGACAAGAGTAAGACAAATGGAAATCATCAATTTATATAGAATAAATAGGTATATAATATACCTTTATGTTACTATTTTATTCATCAATACTGTTCGTTGATACTAGAAAGATTCTCTTATCGGTTCGAATTCACGATCTAATCTGGATAAACTACAAATTCAACAATAAAATGTGAATTTGGAGCAAAGTACACCTTCAAAGAATTTTAACCATGTTTATAGCATCTTTTGTACGTTTTTAGTTTTTCTTAAGTTGACATCCAAGAAAGAAAGCCCGTCTAGCTAGCATCCTAGCAAAGGCTCCTTTCAGGGCAAGGTGAAACACTATAAAGAAAGAGACGCAATCCAACATCCAAAGGCAAGTGCTTTCATGCCTGATTTCTGAGCTTCCTACCATTCAACATGAAACTGTTTAGAAAAAGTAACTTATCAAGTATCAGGTACGAATCTTGATAACACTACTATACAACTTAATTTGCTCTTAAATCCATGAGTACTACCTAATAAGGTTCTTTGAAAACAACCACAAAGATGAGACATAGAATGCAGAAGAAAATAATCCCAATATCAATGGTCAGAGCTGCCAATGCCTGGTCACTTAGCTTCATATTTCTCCCACCAAGCCGATCGACCATGTCAGGAACGGGCTCGTAATTTCTAATATCTTGTTCGAAAGGATCTTCCAACTTTGCCCTCATTTGCTGTATTCGCCTGCTCTCGGCCTCCTGTGCTAAAGTCCAATCGTAAAATCGCCGACGTTCTTCATTGCTTAGAATGTTATATGCCTCTCTCAACCGAATGAATTTTTCAGATGCTGATTTCAGAGGTAGTGTAGTTGTATCAGGGTGGTACTCTTTTGATAGGCGACGGTATGCTGCTTTGATCTCCTCCATGTCTGCTTCAACAGGCACTCCTAAGAACCTATTTGTAAAGGTTGCAGGGAAAAGAGTCCCATGTTATAAAACCTCATTATTTGCATCACCAAATGTGCCTCGTTCTTCAACTCTTTTCTTGATAGTCCATCAATATTCAAATTTTCATCTTGATGAAACCAGTACTATGGCTTGCCAAATTATCTATTTTACCGGTTATTATTCCATAACATTACTCAATTTTCCAATTGAGCGTGCAATTCTTAGTTAAGGCATGTTATAGTTGTGACCCTTAAATAAAAAAATAAAAAAAAATCAAGAATCATATTATGTGAGGGAAAATTAATAACAGAGACAATAGAAGATCAGACAGAATCAAAATCTTAACTGGTAATGAGACTCAGAGGCTTGACTAAGGAGATCCGCGAATTTCCTGCCCAAAAAATCCTCTTTATTCTGACTTTTACCGCCATTACCGTTTTCTCCCTCGGTTTCTTTCTTGGTTTTACCACCAATCCAGCCTTCATCCATGTTGTCCCAGTGAATCCTCGTATCCACCCTCCGTTTCCTCTTCTCCGTAGTGGCAGTTGGTTCATCTGACGGCTCAGATGCTGCGAGCACTTTCACTTCCCGCCTCCTGAATTGAAATCGCGATTTTCTGTTTGTGTGGAGGAGCGGGGAGAGGAAAGAGGAGGCCGTTGAGGCCATGTCAAGGGTAAGCAATGAGAAAAGTATTGAGAGATTTTGGAGCCTTTTTATTTTTTCTTTCGGTAGAAAAATTAGGTGTGGTCACTGTAGTGTTTTTAACTGAAGGAAAATGGTAGCCACTGGCAATATCTTTCTCCAAAAAAAATACTGAAGCAAAATGAGGTTGGGAGGGAGGAAAGATTTATCGAGACCGCCATTCACCTGATTGGGTTGCTGATAAACAATTTCCTGTAAAGAATAAATTTTACTTTTCAATTAACTTCCAGCCACATGTTTTCGTTTGGTTACAAGAAGATCGGGGGAAAAGAAAACACAAAAGGACTTATAAAACGTGGAGATGCGGGGGATCGAACCCCGTGCCTCTCGCATGCAAAGCGAGCGCTCTACCATTTGAGCTACATCCCCATTTTGTTACATACGATTTTGGTTATTATATGATAAATTTTTATACTAATAAATTATCATATAATTTCGCTTAATATTAATATTTCGTTAAACAAACCAAAAGAAGTTAAAGAAGTTATTTACATGATGAAAGTACGTATATACTGGCAAATAAAATAAGAGATGGGCAAATAGTATATGAAACTACGTGTAGAAAAAAAAACAAATTGTCATCATATATACATGTCTTTCTATTTTTTTTTTTTTAACTTATGACCTCTCACATGAAGGTATAATATTAAGATAAAATTTTGGAGCGCTGGTTAGTTCTCAAATATGTCATTTTTTTATTCTTTGTTTTACTTGGTCAAAGACACAAACAGAGAAAAAAAAATATATAAGTCAAATGCGATAAAAATTAATCTGGATTTTTCATATATAATATGTTAATACCCTATACATTTTGGAGATAACTAATAAATATTAAAGATGTCATTGTTAGGATAAAGACTATCTAGGTAATCTCGTAATACACTAAAGTAAAGTTTCATGTGTAATATATATTTAATTGACCAATGAACTTCTAATAACAAAACGGTTTAAATTTAAAAATTAAAATAAGAAATTAAAATATTATAAGTGCTGATTTAGAATATTAGGTTGGTTTACAGCAACGTATGTCCTCTCAATTTCGATATTTATAATTGAATTTGAAGTTTATACATAAGGAATATATTTTATTCCATTTTATGTGCTGTTCATATTTTCTCCAGTAAGACACCTAAAAATATATGTATGAGCACCTCCTTTACCAGCATCGATTACAAAAACTATATTACAATAGAATATAAAGAAATATTAACCATGAAAAGCTTGACAATTGTTCCTTTTGCTGTTCTTTGCTTTTTAGCATAAGTGTTGAGTGCACAAGGATATGCCTATGATTTCTTCTACTTCGTTCAACAGGTAAATTTATTAACATGTTTCTCTGTATATTTATTTTTTTTCTTAAATATTGTGTATTTCAAGTCAGTACCAAATATCGGCTACAGCTGATATTAGGATAGTTTGGAAGCTCTGGGCAAGGATGCATCTCTCTCTCTCTCTTTCCCTCTCTCTTTTTAAATATTGTATGGGCTTTCTCACTTTTTTTTTTATTTTATGTAATTGGACCAGCTATGTGTAGGCTATGTGTAATAAGTTTAAAAAAAAAACAATGGAAACTGATGGATTATTAGGATTTGCTTTAACAAAAAAAAAAAATGAATATCAATTATTGAAATATTCAGTATGTACTGTGGAATGTAGGATAATTGGGGGCAGGACTAGTTGAGCTAAATGATTTGAACTGGTAGATAGAAATTGCAAATTAGTTGCCTTAATTAATTCATTATCACTATTTGTTATTTATGTGGGACTAAGTCAATATTATCTTCATCATTTTTTTTTTCAATAAACAGTGACACAAGCTCAAGTTGTTGTTGTCCAATTTATGGAAAACCACCATCTGACTTCGATATTCATGGCCTTCGGCCAAATTATAACAACGGTTCTTACCCAGCTAACTGCAATCCAAACAATCCTTTTGATGTATCCAAGGTAACTGATATCGAATTTTTAGTTCATTTTGATACCAAGGTGAATTTAAACACCAGTATTGAGTTGAATATTCCATACATATAGAAGGTTTGTTCAAATTAAATGATGAATGTATATTTTTTTTTTAATATCAAAAATTTTAGCTTCAATGAAGTGACTATATAGCTTCCAAGTAGGCGTGCATTATTTCATGGTATTCATATTTTCAGTACGGAGATAAATCTCCCACTTTGTGACATGTACAACTCTCCGATCATCATATATATTACTCTTTAAGAATTTAGTAAAAATGGAACACCCTTTAATTTGTTCAAGGAACAAACAAAATAACTATTTCTTTTGCAGCACCAAGTAGAAGCTATATAATACATCAAATTAGGTACAATTTACTTTATGCAGTACAATTATTTGAAAATAACAAGATCCTTAAAGAGATCATTGAGAAGTAGAAATTTATTTGCAGATTCAAGATGTAGTTAGCAGCTTACAAATAAATTGGGCATCACTTGCCTGCCCGAGCAGCGATAGCACTTCATTTTGGCAGCACGACTGGGACAAGCACGGCACATGCTCTGAAACTGTTCTGGATGAGCACTCTTATTTCCTAGATGCACTCACTCTCAAGAGCACAACTAAAGTTCTTTCATGCCTCAAAACTGCAAGTAATGAAGAAGTCTTTTTCATTCACCAAAAAAAAAAAAAAGTTTCTTAAATAGTCCAATTCATAGGACAAAAAATAACCAACTTGCATTTGCATTTTGATGAAAACAAAATTGTTGATTTCTTGACATGTATTTCTTGACATGCTACCAATTGTATCAGGTCTACATCTGTGTTGACCATTCTGGCACAATATTGATAGATTGTCCTGTTTGTCCAACGGGTGCATGTGGTTCATCGATTATCTTCCCAACCTTCTAATGCTTCTCGAATAAAGACAGGATCTATAGGTCAATTTCTATGCTATTGACAGAACAATTCCATTGATCTTTCCCTTGTTTCCTCAAATGAATAAATACAGTTCCTCTGCTCTGTAATGGATGCAACTATTTTTCTATTTTTTAATAAATGTGAATAATATATAATTAACTCATATTGTACGTTAATGCAGAGGATGCACATTCCAATAATAAAATTCCATACTCTCAAAGCTAACATAATATTTTTGTTTAGATACGGACCGTCAATGAGAATCCGGATCAATCCGGTATGAGATAGAAAACACGAACAAAGCTCCTTTAGGCTTGGCTTTAGAAGGAAGTACCCAGAGGGGTGAAGGGAGCAAAGATAGATGGAGGTGTGACCGGATCTGCCCATATTCGATTCTAGGGTGTTCAAATGGTTTGGCTTATTTGGTTTTTAATCGAACCAGAAAATTTCGGTTTAAATGGCTCGATTTGATTCGCTTCAGTTGAATTTTTGAGTTGAATCAATTTAATTTTTTTGAAAAAAAAAAATTTCCAGTCTATTGTATTGCTCTCCCTTTAACTCACCTAATCGCCAAACCCTATCAAATCACCAAACAATCCGCGTCTGCACAAGCACAATGTCTTTAGATCTTACCTCTCTCCCGAATTTTTTATTAATAGAAAATAAATAAATAAAATATCGAAATACAGCATAACTTTTGGATTTTGTCGAAAACTGAGTAGAACGGATTGTGTAAACCCGTCCCACCGGACGGGTCTAATTATCCCGTCCGAGTTATATTCTTAATTAACCACAGTTAATTGGTTAAAATGACTTCGCGGTTAAAAAAAAATACCTGGACGGATTGTGTAATCCCGTCCCGACGCAACAACAACAACAAAAAAAAAAAAAAAGCAAAGGCCGAACGGGAAAATAAAACCCATCCGGATTTATATACATATAATATTATTATTATAGTATAGTATATTATATTATATTTTGTTTTTCATATGATATTATTATATTATATTATATTATGATTTTATATATATTATATTATATTATATTTTTATTTTTTATATTATATTATATTATTATATTAATATATTAAAATTTTAAACTTTCGAATTAATTTAGTATAAAGTCAAGCAGTAAAAAAACGTTCAAAAAATAAATGCTCTAAAATTAATTTATTAATCTTTTAATTTTGGCCGATTGACTTTGTACTGAATTAATTCAAATGTTTAAAATTTTCACATGTAGATGCATCACTTATAAGATAGGTGGGTTTCAACGAATTCGTCATTTGAAACCGATTTAATGGATTTTGAAGTGAAGTTCACCAAACACTTTGATGAGCTTAAGAACACCCTAGTTCTACTCTTATATGAGTTATTATATTATATTATATACATATATATATTTTTAATTATATTATTATATTATATTATATACATATATATTTTTTTAATTATATTATTATATTATATTATACTAGAGCAAAGCTAGGGTGTGATGTGCTCACCAAGAAAGTTTGGTGAGCACAACTCCAAAAGTATATCATATCGACTTCAAACATCAAATCCAAACCGTCGAAATCTATATATTTCATGAGTGATGCATGCACATACAAAATTTTGAAAGTTTCGAATTTCTTTGCTACAACGTCAAGTGGTCAATGCGGACGGGTTTTATTTTATAATATAATAATATTATAATATATGGATTTCAACGGTTTTATTTTATAATATATGGTTTATAATAATATTATAATATATAGATTTTATAATATAAAAAATATAAAATAATATTATATAATAATAATATGAGGGAGGGTTCAAATGCACCCAAATTTGTGTGCACCCAAATGTATCATATCCTTTTTCTCCGTTTTCAAAGTCTGAATAGTCAATCCAAACCATTAGATACGATCTATATATTAAGATGTGCTTGGAGACCAAATTTTACATTTTTTTAAAAAAATTTACTATTTATTAAGCCACTTTGAAAATCGTTGATCCAATGGTCCAGAAAATATTAGCGATTTTCAAAGTGGCTTAATAAATAGTAAAAAAATTCCAAAAAATGTAAAATTTGGTCTCCAAGCACATCTTAATATATAAATCGCATCTAACAATTCGGATTGACTATTCATACTTTGAAAATGGAGAAAAAAGATTTAAAATATAGGGTGCATTTGGGTGCACAAAAATTTAGATGCATTTGAACCCTCCTCTAATAATATTATATTATATGTATATAAATCCGGACGGGTTTTATTTTTCCGTCTGGCCTTTGTTTTTTTTTTTTTTTTTTGGGGGGGTCAGGACGGGATTACACAATCCGTCCAGGTAAATTTTTTTTTTTTTTTTTTTGGGTTGGGACGGGATTACACAACCCGTCCGGGTATTTTTTTTTTTTTTTAACCGCGAAGTCGTTTTAACCAATTAACTGTGGTTAATTAAGGATATAACCCGGACGGGATAGTTAAACCCGTCCGGTGGGACGGATTTACACAACCCGTTCTACTCAGTTTTCGACAAAATCCAAAAGTTATGCTGTATTTCGATATTTTATTTATTTATTTTCTATTAATAAAAAATTCGGTACCTCTCTTTCTAGTCTGTACCACATCACACGTCTAAAACCCTACTCATCTCTCCTGTCAAATCACAAGGGCAATCTGTCTCTGCTACGTCCAAGACGTAGCAAAGCAACAGAGATCATGAATTGAACACAAGAGTAGAATGAATTGAATACTCTTGAACTCAAGTCTAAAATTCATTAAATCGGCTTTAAATAACGAATCTGAATTGTTAAAATCCACTTACTTTATGAATAATGCATCTACATGTGAAAATTTTAAACATTCAAATTAATTTAGTATAAAATTAAGTGGACAAAAAAGTTCAAAAAATTAATACATTAAATTTAATTTATTAACTTTTTAATTGACTAATTGACTTTATACAAAATTAATTCTAATATTTAAAATTTTCACATGTAAACAATAAATGTATCACTCATAATGTAGGTAAATTTCAACAGTTCGAATTTATTATTTGAAACTAATTTGATGAATTTTAGATTTAAATTTACCAAGAAACATGGTGAACTTAAATAACACCCTAGTTCTACTCTGAACACAAGACCAAGCAATCCGATTCAATGAAGAAATTCGATTCAAATGTACAGAAAAGATGAACTCTCTACTGGACAATCTAAACGACACCACCACCTGCCCAGGCTGCCCTCAACCTCCCAAACATTTATTCGTACAAATTCCAAATAAACAATAAAAATCGCATAACAAAACAGATCAATATAACCAGCGGAAAGCAAAATATAAATCAGTCCACCTCACCCGCCGAAAGACACATGACACATCACATAGGAACCGCATCTCAACTCACACCAGAAAAAACTCTTTCCAAAACCGACCTAAGTTTCCTAGCTTCTCCCTCCACATTCTCCCTATCAAACAAGGCTGAGACCACCGCCACCCCTTTCAAGTTCTTCATGCCGATCTCCATTACCAAATTGGCATTCCCAATCCCAATCCCACCAATCGCAACCACTGGTAATTTTGAAGCCAAACAAATCTCCTTCAAACCCTCCAATCCTATTGTAATATTATCCTTTTTTGTGTTAGTTGGGAAAACACCGCCACAGCCAATGTAATCTGCACCATCCATCCAGGCCTTTTCGGCCTGGGCCACAGTTTTACATGATATCCCGATTATTTTACCCGGCCCTAAGAGGGCTCTGACTGTATGGGCCTGCATGTCAGACTGGCCCACATGCACACCATCAGCATTGCATGCCAGGGCTACATCAACTCTGTCATTGATGAGAAGTGGGATCTTATGCAGTTGACATACCTCCATGCAGGCTTTGGCCGTTTGAATAAATTCTTGGGTTTTCATCTCTTTCTCTCTGTATGCAACATGAAGAAAACTAAAATGTTAACATGCTCTTTGGAGCCTTTGTGGCAATACAGGCCTTGCATTATGACCTAGTTTGTAGCAGTAACACCCCTTACTGGGTACAGTATGGCAATACAATGCACGCATCACACCATAATCTCCTTACATTTTTAGGCTGAAAATACACTTAACTTAATCTTAGAGTCTATGTATTTAGCCACAAAGTGAACCCACTAGGAAGATGAAGCGAGAACAATTCAAGGTAAGTATTGAGGCAGCATATGAATTAAAAAAAAAAAAATCATGTTCAAATAACAAATCAATCAATCAATCAATCAAGGACAATGCATAAGACCTCAATTGAATAATAGTTGCACCTCCTTTGATAGCAGCCTCGACAGCATCAGTCATGGACCTGCCCCATTTTCTGTTCATTCCTGAGTCTGTGACGGCATACAGGAATAAATCATCAGGATTAAATTTCAAGCGAGGCTCCACATTATAAGGTGAGCTCTTTAGCCTGAAGAGGTGGTCAAACGGGCCTTGTGGCCCACTTCCCATTGCTATGTCTTTACTGTAATGAAGTGCACTCTCTACGAAGGCTTTGGCTGCCTATGAAATAGATTATCTCTTAGTTAATCATCCCCCTAAATATCTCCCAAGCAGCTTAAGTGAAGTTCTATAATTGGCCCCTGATATTTCACACTTTGATTAATATAGCCCATTAACTTTTTTTTTTCTCTATCAGGCAAGTCATAATAGTGATAATAATGAGGCTATGGTACTATGCATGGCGCATATTGGCCCACGCTAAGGACTCAAATCTTCGACTGGAAAGTCCTAACTATTGATTTGAACCGTTAAACATGGTCTAAATATGAATATGTACTTGTAAACTAAATTTTGCATTTTTATAATATTTTTAGTATTTTATTAGATAGGTAGAAAATCACTTTGATCTGAAAACAGTGATTTTCTACCCATAAAAAAAATAGCAAAAAAAATTCTAAAAAATATAAAATTTAGTTTACTAGTACATATTCATATGGAGATCATGTTGAACAGTTCGAATCGACCGTTAGGATTTTGAAAACAAAAATATTGATCCGCAGTACGGACCAATCCGCGCTATGCATAGTACCATAGCCTCAATCGATAACAATTAACAAGTGTTTGGACACAACATCGATCCTATAAGAAGAATAAAATCTAAATTTAGAAAAACCCAGGGGACTTTTGTCTGCAACGTCAGTCTCACGTATTCAACTTGACTGTCTGAGCTCTCCACTAGCACTAATGTAAGTATGTAACACTCAATTAAACAAAAGTCCAGGAGCAACATTGAATAAAAGACAAAAGTTCAGGGCATGTTATTAAACTTTTATCTGGTTTAAGTTGAATGAGAGAGAGGGAAACCTTCACAGCATGCAGCATTGGATGACCTTTAGCTAGTTCTGCTGCTATGCAGGAAGCGAGTGTGCAACCAGTCCCATGAGTGTTTCGTGTCTGTACACGTGACCCATGTAACTCATAGCATGTCTCACCTATTAAACAACAAACAAGCTTTTAATTATTGAAGGCTACAAGCATCTGTTACATACCAATAATTTCTTAGTAATTTATTCAGGATGCCAAGAACAAGATTATACCATCAAAGAATATGTCAACAGCCTCTGTAGATCCTGAGAGATCACCGCCTTTCACAAGGACATTTCTGCATGAAGGATACAAAAGTCAGGTATATTTGACAGAAAAGTTAGAAATTCAGGAAGGATTAAAAGAAATTATATACTTGGGGCCAAATTTATGTATTGATTTGGCTGCAAGAGACATGTCGGAAACAGATTGCAATTGCATCCCCCCAAGTAGAGCTGATGCTTCTTTCAAATTTGGGGTTACTATATCAGCCAAGCGAAAAAGCTCATCCCTAAAACATAAAGATATTCATTTCAGATAAAGCAAAAATAAAAACATAAAGATGTTATAATACAATGAACTCCTAACCTATAGCCAGATAGAGTAGATGGAGCAGAAAGAGAATCTCCACTAGTAGAAACCATGACAGGATCAACCACTAGTGCTGACTTTGCATAAACAAATGGATATGAGTGAGCTAACGGGGGTAGAGAACATTTGATCAAATCATGAGTGTATGAATTAAATTATACCTTTTACAGGGAATGTTTTGAGACTCTCACATAATATTTTAATCACTCCAAGAGATGGAAGCATCCCTGTTTTTACCTACTACAATCAACCATTAGAACAATGAATATGTCTTCAAAGCAGCAAAAAGTGTTATTGCTTGGTTTCAGGGCACCCTTATTTGACTTGTTATTGCACAACACGCATTTCCAATACAGTGTACCTTTTGAAAACAGTACTTGCTATTTTTCAAATAACCTTCGTTACTGTTTGTGACTTCTTATCATGATGCAGGCATCATCTGATTGCAGAACTCTTAAAAAAGGAGACAGACAAGGAAATAGAATATGAGTTATGCAAGCTTACCACATCAACTTCCATATCAGATAACACCGATTCCAGCTGTTTTTCAATGAACTTCTCTGGAACAGGATGAACACCCTACAAAACATGAATTTTTTTGTTGCTCAGCCCCTCTGAAAGAAATTTAAACTGTAAACACCCCCCCCCCCCCCCCCCCCCCCCCCAAAAATCCCCACAAGAACAAATAATTTCTAAATTTCCAAAACAAAGCTCACTTAAACAATCAGCAAATATCAGGGGGAAAAAATGATTTGCAAAATTTGGATACCAGTAACTTGCTAAGAACTCAGTCCAGATAACACCAATTTCGCAGTTTTCTAAACAACCAGAGCTGTCAAAAAGGTTCTGCTTTCAAAAGGAAATTTCACAGTGAAAAGATCGCTTGCGTTTTTTAGACAAAACGTTTCTGCGAACTACATCGCGAAAATTTCCTCCCAGAATCACAAACTATTCGCGCGAAATGTGGTGTATTTTTTCTACTAACAATAAAATTAGTTGCGTTAATCAATAAACACACGAAGCTTAGTTGCGTTAATCAATAAACGTTATGAGAGAATAAAATAACGAACCTGTACTCCGACGGTGTTCTGAGCAGTAACAGCGGTGATGACAGAGGAACAATAGACACCCATGGCGCCACAGGCCTTGATGTCAGCTTGAATTCCAGCGCCTCCACCAGAGTCGGAGCCAGCCACCGTCAGCACGTGCGGGAGCTTGGTGCACGTCGCCGAAGCGAGTTTCTCGGTCATGACGGTGGTTGAGAGAGAGACTGATCGGCGATGCGGGGAGACGCGCCCTGGGAGGAAGGCACGGAGGGGCGAGTAAGAGACGAGTGGAGTCGGAGAAGAGAGAACGAACGGTTGAAAAAACAGCGTTGATGCCATGGTAACTGCTGCAGGGTCTTACTCCGACTCCGGTAGCAGGTAACGGAGAAGGTCAACGAAGTGGGCCCGGTTCTATGGATGCAGTATTCCCGTCCATCGCTCAATTTAATCTCAACTTGTTGAAGTTGCAGGCCTCAGGACATTGGGCCTTTTAAAAGAGAGGGAATTTCACGTATATTTCTCAAAAATCTCAAAAATTACGTACAATAGAAATATCACATGGTGGTCTACTGGTCTGATGTAATTGTCCTTATTTTTGTCTCAAGTGTGTATACGATAGAGCTTGATGCATATACGAATCAAATATTAAATGAATGTCGGTATAAATACGAATACAATTTAGATATAGAACACTTAACACAACATCCACAAATTCATACAGTACAAAAAAAAACTTATTATGAAATAATTTTCTTTATATTTATAAACAAACATTCACATCTGGTTAGCTTTGCAAAATAAATTATTTCATTTTGCTCTGTCTGATCAATTAGAAGATAGAATTATATGGAGATGGTCGACAGACGATAACTTTATTGTTCATTCTTTTTATAAATGGTTAGAATATTGGAGCATGCCTAATTCTAAATATAACACTATAGAAATCTCATATTCCATTAAAAATTAAAATATTTTTGTGGCTTATGCGAAAGGACAAAATTTTGACTAAGACTAACTTAGTAAATAAAGTCTGGTAAGGAAATACGAAATGTATGTTCTGTGATCAAATAAAGAGTACAGAGCATCTTTTCGTTCAATGTTCTTTTTATTAGCTTAATATGGAACTATATAGCAAATCATAATAACTTTAGTTATAATTGTCACACTTTGGAGGATTTATGGATGACTGATACTTTTATTTCTTTAAAAGATATATTATTAATTAAATTATTACGAGGTGTTGTTATATAGACTATTTGGTTATAACGCAATAGATTATGTTTTAATATTAGTTTTTCTTATTTTATTAAGGTTATTGATACTATAACTTTAATTCAATTTTGATATAAATTTGATGTAAATCTAGAGAGAATGTTTTGCCTCACTACACAAGAGGAGTAAGCAGAGACGGAGACTTTTGCCTCGAAAAATGATACTAAATCAACCATTGAATTCAAGGAACAAGGATCTCACTGTTTCCTTTTGAGTGCTAGTTTTTAGTTTTTTTTTTTTTTTTTTTTTTGAAGTCTGAAAGCCCGTTATATTTACCGGAACTAGTTTTTACAGATCTATGTTGAGTGCTAGTTTAATCTTTGGAGATTGACAGTTTGATACCCTTTTAGCCCACAGCCCCAAAAATATATATCAGGGAGCAAAAACAGAAACAAAAACAAGCCTCCCCGCATATTTTTCCACCGTTATGCATTATGTTTTTCTGTAAGACAAACTTGTATTCAAGCTATAAGACGTGCTCATTTGAGTTAGAATATTAATCTTCCCTTTAATTTCTATTCGCTTGTTTTACAAAAGATATTTCCAAATAGAGGAATCTTAAATTTATTGTATTACTTGCTTTTCATACTCCTTTTCTTTCCAACAAGTCACGGGTGGAGGTAAAAAAGAGAGAATGGGAATCAATTGGTTTTTAATTTAATTTTTTATTTTATATTTATTTAATTATGATTTTCGATATAATTTAAAGTAAAATGTTAAGAAATTGTAAAATTGATTTTTATTATGTACACAAAAATTTTATATAATTGATTTCATATGTATTCGAGCCCAAAATTTGAAAGTCTGACGGATTATTTTTTATTTTTTATTTAATTATGATTTTCGATATAAATTAAAGTAAAATGTTAAGAAATTGTAAAATTAATTTTTATTATGTACACAAAAATTTTATATAATTAATTCCTATATATTTGAACCTAAAATTTGAAAGTCTAACTCCGCCATGCATCAAGTAATACGTGAATTTATTTGCTACAACGTAATAACCAATAACAATGCGCAATCTATTTCAACTTAGTTTCACACCGTTCCTTTCAACCCGGTAAATAATTTATGCACCGCTTTTTCTCCAAAAAAAAAATAAAAGACAATCCTTCATAATCTATCTGTATCTGGTGCGATCAATTTTAAATGAAGAAAGAGCAACTTTTCAGACCGCATAATTAGCTCAAAAAATTCCTGCTACGAACAGCTGAAACCCTCTTTTTTCACTCTTGACATGGATGAAAAAAATTGCCAGAAAAACCTCATTACCATTATATTTCGATCTGAGAACGCCAACAACATTTCCTATAACAAATTATGAACAAAAACTATACATAAACTATTGCAAAATAATAATACCAATAAATTACCAAAATATTGGGATTGTACTGAAAGCCAATAAATTAGGATAGATTATATAATGTAATCAGAAAAGAGCAAGTGAGCGACCACCATTTATTTAATCATCTTTTTATTTTTGAAAAGAAAAAATATCTTCAATTTAAACATAATGTTTTTTCACAAGTAGAATGTTACTCTTACAAAGAAGAACTTTATTTACAAATAAGGACTCCAGGTTTTCAAGTACAAAGAAAAAATAAGAAGGAACCAAACTAGTAAGACCAATATTATACTTCCATTCTTCCTAAATCAAAGCTCCAAGAGATTTTATTTCCTTTACTGCCTCTCCTGAAAATAAAAAGGTGCACCAAAAGAACATTTATTCCATTAAAAAATTCACAGCAACAAAATATTTCATGAAGAATATAAACTGTGCCAGATTTACCTGGAACTGGCATGAGATGGCCAGAATGTACACAGCATCAGCAATTACATATCACCACAAGTGAAAAACAAAGAGCATAAAGTTAAAGTGTGTACCTGCCAGGGGTCCTGGGGCACTTGTGTACGCCCCCCATGAGCATCACCAGCAGGACCTGTGCCATAAACAGGAGGGCCTCGAGAGAAGTTTCTCTGTTCACGAGGGCCAACATGATCTCTTTGCCCCTGGTCGAAATCCCTCTGGTAACCACCATCCCTTCCTCCATGTGGCAGGTCACCCTGTCTGGGTCCCTGGGGGTAATTTTGAAAATTTCCTCGTTGCTGGGGATAGTTTTGGAAATTACCTTGTTGTTGAGGATAGTTGTGGAAATTTTCTGGCGGTGGCCTCTGTTGCTGTGTATGGTTTTGGAAATTCCCTGGCTGTGGCCTCTGTTGCTGGGGATAGTTTTGGAAATTCCCTGGCTGTTGCCCCTGTTGATTGGAGAAGTTTGGTAAATTACTTGGCTCCTGCCCCTGTTGTTGAGGGTAGTTTTGGAAATTTCCCGACTGTTGCGGGGGGTAGTTTTGGAAATTCCCTCTATGTTGTTGGGGATAGTTTTGGAAATTGCCCTGTTGTTGCTCGGCCACAGGGCTGCTGTAAGGACGGTTTCGCTCAAATCTGTTTGTATTTCTACGTCTGTTTTGGGTGCCAAATTGTATCGGAGGTGGCCTTGGGGTGATCACGCCATTATCATACTTATCCCCTGTGTGGTCGGAGAAAATTATATATCATTCAACTATATGACGGAATCTAGTCAGGTGCATTTTGGTTACCCGGGTGCAAGTCTTTTGAAGACAACAAAACCTCTGAGCTTTAGCATACATATTCTATAATTAGTAAATACATATCAATTATTTAACATGACCATACAAATGTTGCTATCCATAAACTATGCCAGTAGATCTCATACAGTCAGACCACTTAAAATCAACTACTTCTTCTAAGGATCTTTGCTCTTTGTTGTTGTAGTTTCACAGCAAGAGTTAACAAATCTGGAACAGGTATGTAAACATGTATGCATTTATTAAGTCTCCCCTCTAAGTCATTTTATACAACAAACGAGACAAGGAGTTGATGTGCTTACTATTTTCTATAAGGATTCAAACAAGAGTACAGATAATTAGATAGATGGTGTTAAAATATAAAATACCTCCATACTCCTTTGTTTCAGGGTATAAGTATGAATCTGGTAAAATGAACACAACTCCGGGTAAACCTGTCATTGAAATAAAACAATATGAACGAAAAGAGAGAAACACTTTTTTTTCCAAGTTATGAGAAATAGAAAAATGAAAAACAAAGGGATTAATAAAGCCGAGGAAGTTACCTCTAAACTTTTCAGACATTTCTTCAGTCATTTCAACTTGGAAACCATTATATGTTGTCGTGCTACAGGCATATATCCTCTTCTTTGCCTCCTCCACGCTAGAATATAGCAAGCAATGATTATTTATACAAAAATTACTTTGCTTTAAGACAGCCAAAAGGACAACAGACTAAACAAGAAATTATTACATGCTTATGAAGGGATTGGAATCAACAGGAAACAGCTCTAGCTGAAATTGAAGTCTTTGTATTATACTATGGCTCAGTCAAAATGATTTTAAAAATAATACACAACATGACAGTACTACTACCAGTACCGGTACCAGTACTACTACCACTACCACTACCACTACCACTACCTTACAAATCAGTCTGGTGAGTAGTCTATATAATGATGCAACAAATAACCAGGAAAAATTAACAATACCTTCCCACGACCTTGGCACAGGTTTGTACATAGGTCTCTACCATCTCTTCTGGCGTAGGCTTGGGATCAGTTCTGTTAGAAAAATCCATCGTGATCAACCAGTGGTTATAATCACATCCCTCAAACAGAATCTCGTCTGGAGATATCTTGTTTTCTTCGCCCCTAATGTCAGATCGATAATTGAACAGATGAGGCGAGGATCTAAACCCTAGGGTCTGAAGAATTGAATTGGGTGGCCGGATGGGAGGAGATGACGCGGGGAGAGCGGGAGGGAGAGACTTTAGAAGAGAAAAGGAAAGAGGAATGGTGCGGCGGAGGTGGCGAGACAGAGCAAGCGCCATGGCTGGGTAAGCGAGCAGGACGGAGAACGACCAGGGTTTAAGCCAGACGCTCGGATCGCAACAACGACTAGGGTTTTAGTAATGATAATAAATATTCCGGGCTTCTCTTCGCGGATCAGGTTTGGGCTGATAGATTTCTTTCGCCGTGGAGTTGCTCCAATTACATCGTACATTTTTATCTCCGATTTTAAATTCCAAACAAATTATCTAAACTGTTCAATATGAAATTCACATTAAAATGTGTTTAAAGACCAAAATTTTATATTTTTAAAATCTTTTTAATTTTTACTACCGAGTAGAAAATCAAATGTTTCAAAAAAAATATAATATTTGGTCTCCAAAGACATTTTAATATGAATATCATGTTAAGCAGTCAAATCATGCGTTTAAACTTTGAAATCAGATATAAAAAGGTGAAATCTAATTGGGGCATTGAGCCCTGCTGCTCATATACTATTTGTTAATTTTGTTGATCGCGTGATCATAAAGGTTGTCCGTGTTGATTAAAAACATGTACAGAGTCGCATAGTGAAAGAGCCGAGTTCTAGTTAGTATTAGTTATTTTAGGATCACAAGGATCAAAGGACACGTTCGGTAATATAAATTTTAATTTGTGGATCTTAAAGCTATTTAACTTATAAAAAATTTATTAGGACACTAAAATATAAGGATCACAAGGATTTTTTCTTTTCTTTTATAAAAATATATAATACTAAAATTAAACTATATTAAATGTAATGCTATTAATCACTAATTATAATTAATATAATTGTATATATCATATTTTCAAAAAATCCAAATAAATATATTGGCTAAACATTACAGAATAATATCATAATGAACTATTACATACTGTAAAGTGATAAATAAATTAAGAAAAAATTTGTTATTTGTCACTCCAAAATCTTCAAATTGTAAAAATGTCATTCCATTTTGAAATTGTAAAAATGTCACTCCAAACTTCATTAATTTGTAATTTTGTCACTCTAAATAATTAATAACTAAAATATCCTCCCTTCTTCTCCTCTTCTTCTTTTCCTGTCGTGGCAAAAGGTCGATTTTTGTCTGCTTGTTGTTTTCCGCATCAATATTCTTATCCATACCTTACACGTCTCATTGTTTTAGGAAGAAATGTATAGTTGAGTAAATGGACAATAAATGCAACAATTACTTCATCTACTATATAGGAAGTATATTTTCCAAATATCAGGTACGAAATAAAACAGTTAACAAAGACAACCAAGATGAATACAAATTGGAACTAATGTGCTGGGTTAAATCAAGTCAACAGAAATAGTGCTAAATTTTCTAATTATCTGTTTGATTCGAATTAATAATATAAAATTCATCACTCTAAATTTTAATTCATTCTAATTGGAAATGCACAGAGAAGGCACGAGGAAACCATAAATACCAATTGCAAGCCTTCAACAACTCATTTGTTTTGTATTCATTAGTCAAACTCAAGTGATAAATTTTATATCTGATGTGAAAAACAATTAACAGACAAGAATCAGCCTTTCGCCATGGCAAGAGAAGAAAATGAGGCTGGAGAAGAAAAAGAGGAAAAATGGGGTATTTTAGTCATTAATTATTTAGAGTGGCAAAATTACAAATTAATGAAGTTTGGAGTGAGATTTTTACAATTTCAAATTTCGAGATGACACTTTTACAATCAGGGTCGGTCCTAAAGATTTCAAGGCCCGAGACAAGAGAAAATTTTGAGGTCTTAATATAAATATTTTTTTTATTAATATGTCAATAGATCATACAAAATAGGGGGAGCATAAAAGTTTTTTAATAGATCCTTTTTGAGGTTTTGATTTTTTTTTTCTCCCTCTCTTTTTCTATTTCTTTTTTCGCTATCTGATGCATATTTTATAGGAAACATTATTTTAAATCAAATAATAAAACAAAGTAATAGAACGATAAAATCCAGGTAATGAGGCAGAGGCCGCGGTTTGCCGCCTTGCCTCACCCAGTTCAGTCGCTGTCGTGCCACACCGCGCTATATTGCTGCCACTACACATGAGAAGAGCAAGATTTCTTAATTTTTTTCTTCTCTCATTTACTTGTTTATTGATTTACAGAGAAGAGAAAACGACGGAACTAGATTTTTAATTTTTTGAATCGGCTGTCATTGTTGAAGAATCGGTAGGTTTTCAAAATAAAGAAATTTCTTTCACCGAACAAATGGTAAAATGAAAAAACGAAAAAAAGGAATGATTGACAACCTTTCCTTTGAGCGAAGAAACGAAATAATTAAAAACATTTTTTGGTCGTGTCAACTGTCCGTGAATGAAAGTTTAACATTTCTATTTTTGTGATTTTAATATATATAATTATTTTTTTGGGTCCTTTTAGAATTTGGGGCCCAGGACAATGACTCTGGTTGTCCTAGATTAGGACCGGCATTGTTTATAATTGAAAGATTTTGAAGTGATAAATAATTAATTTTTCTCATAAATTAATCACACACCAAGAAGTGACAAATAAGTGGTGATGAAGTTATTTTTCCAATCAAAACTCTTGGAAATCGAAGCTATCAAACATGTCCTGAATCGATTAAAAAAATGAACGATCACCCGTGGCCATTGTAAATATACCATCGCAGAATTTTATCTGTAATATCTTCTGTATATGTCTGATTTAGCACAAATAAACTTTCTCACATCTAACGGATATTACTCGGACATTATCAGTAATTTTTGGTAATTTTGGAATGACAGAGTTCCTAAATTGATTAAAAGTCTGAATAGATACATACCATGAATGTTCTTTTGTGAAATTTTATACATAATATTTATATATCGGTTTAATATAACACGGATAAATTTAGATAATATAGTCAGTTTTGATAATTTTTTAACAATAAATCTTTCATAATTTTTTTAAAAATATAAATGAATACACGTGTTGCGTTGTAAATATATTATAGTTGAAATATATAAATAACATTTAATGTAACCATTTAATTCAGTACGAATTAATTAATATACATGTAAAAATATAACTAAAATATTATCCGTCATAATAATACAATCATAAATATGATATTAATTAATTGAAAATATAAACATAAACTTCTTTTGATCCAATCACAACCGTCACTCTTCAGTGGTTTAAGGTAGGGGTGAAAACGGATCGAATACAAATTCGATAGTGATAAAACTATATTTGTATCCGGTTTTATTTTTAGATACAAATACGAATTGTATATTAATTGAATACTTATACGAATACATATTAGATATTAATTGGATACAAATACAAATACTGATGTAATTTGAATTTTTAATTCGGATATTATAACAAAATTAATATATTATATGAAAAATTAAAGATAAGGTAGCATAGAAAGAATTGAAGAGCTTGATTGCTAAATAATATCTGCTTAGTTCTAGCCTTTGAACGATTTACATAATGAAGGAAAATTTTCAAGCGGAAAATAGAAATATTTAGAAAAATAAATATTCAAAGAAATTCAAAATTGATTAACTATGATAAATCAAAACTTACGATAAATTAAAATCAACATTTAATAGATAATTAATAATTTCAACTCATTTAAAAACTTTGAATTTAGAAAATAAAATAAAATCATAGCTTATAACTTTTGAGATTAATGGATTACATAAATACCATTAAAACTAAAATGAACATTGCCATAGATTGTATAACATTAGTGGAGTGAATTAAAAAATTTAATTGTAAAGCAACAAGTATTCATATTTGAAATTATAACAAAACTAATAACTAATGCGTTATTTAATAAAAATAAAATGATCCATCACAAGCAATAAATTACGTCAAAACTCAGTCAATTGTATTAAGAAAATAACTAAAAAAATAAAACAATTTATTAGAATTTATCCTCACCCGCAGGTAGTCACACAAATTCCATCTCCTTCTTCTCTTCTCTCTACTTCTATTACAGATGGACCCCACCCCAAAAATAGAGTGTTCATTGAATCCGGTTTATTTAATTATCAACTGAATCGACAAATTTCGAATTTATGATTTGATTTTTCGGTTTAAATGATTTAGTTTATGAAGCTTTTTAATTACTTCAGTTTTTTATATTTGAATTGTTTTATTCTTATTCCGGTTAAATCAAATAAATCAAAATATACTTAGTATTTACTTCGGTTTTTCATATCTGATTCAGATTATTATTTCTTATTTCAGTTTAACTGATATATAACTTGATATGTATTTTATGATTATTAAATATATTTATGCATATATTAAGTTTTGATATTTTGAAATTTATTATTAGTTCTGTTCAACTGAATAAATCAAATTTCACTTCAGTTTTTTTTATTTGTTAGACAATTTTAATTTAGTTAGTCCGATTAAATTTTCTAAAACTAAATAAAATTTAATTGACTATTTTTAATTCAGTATTAACCGAGCTGGTTCATTATGAATATGTTCTTAGACCATTAGCTTTCTCTGTCCCCACCAAAAGGCTTATTATTCGTCTTTTACCCAATAAAGTGAACTGTGCCAAACTGCTGATAAAGAACACGAGGGAACTCTTTCTTCCCGTGACTAGTGCAATTCGAGTGCGTATCCTCTGATATACCTCAACTTTTGCGTGACCGACGTGTCCGGTGCCTATTCGGGGGGATGTAGGAGTCAGTGTCATGTGGGCTTTGAGATTCGTGCAGAACGTCTTGAAACGGTTAGGATTTTCCATAAAGTCACGCAAAGTTTGAGATATCTCAGAGGATACGAATTCGTGCAATTCGGCGGCAGTGACACAGTGTTGGATTCTTTATGCGCGTCTTCTGGTAGCCTTTGCTATTTGAATCCACGAGATTGTAGATTTTATTTTGGTATTTTTTATCGCTCAGGTGAACTTTCAAGAAATACATTACGAAAGTATGAAAAACCGAACTTTCCACAAATACATTATGAAAATATGAAAAGCAATCCGCAAACACAATATTTTGATCGATTATTTTCTATGTACCGAAAAAATAAAAAAATAAAAATGTGCTAAATTTTCACGATAAATGTTCAAAAAATACCATAATTATAATATGTTTAAGTTTATCGATTTTACTTTCACGAGAAACATCTAGCGTCAACTGTTCTTTATATGCTTCAGTACATAATTTGAATCATACTAAACTCAACAATATTGTATTAAAATTAAATATTTCTAAATATATAATAGTTAACTCTTAGAGCAAAACTATGGTGATTTTAAGTTGACCAAGTCTTTTTGATGAACTCAAGTCTAAAATTCATCAAATTGTGATGAATTTAAACTGTTAAAACCCGTCTATCTTTATGAGTGATGTGTCTACATATGCAAATTTTAAACATTTGAATTTATTTAGTATAAAGTCAAGTAGTCAAAATTAGAAGGTAGATAAATTAATTTTAATACATTAATTTTTTGAATATTTTTTAAATCACTTGACTCTATGTGAAATTAATTAATTTTTTTTTATATATAGACGCATTATTTTATGACAAATTTTAACAATTCAGATTCATCATTTAAAGTCGATTCGATGAGTTTTAGATTTTAATTAACTAAAGCGTTTGGTGAACTTAAGAACACTCTAGTTCTATCTAACTCTTGTATTCATATATTTTATCACACTTTCACAATGTAGTCGTATCGAAGCAAATTAAATTATTTTAATAGCTTTAGAATTAATACATAGAAGATTGTTAGTTTTAACTAGAGTGAAAAAAATGTGCTGTGACTAACACGCTGTGATTTTGGTCTCGTGCTGTGCCGTACCATGACCAAGTGAACAGTGACACGTGTTGTGACCAAAATGTCAAGGGGTAGTCATGGCATGCGAATCACGGAGACTCCGTGACTCGCCTGCCGTTTTCAAACATAACTGGTCACATTTTTCATGTTTAACTATCTTTTTCATAATTTAAGTTAGTTTATTCAATATTCACCACTTGATTAAGACCTATCGATTCTAATTACACATGACTCACGTGATTACGTGCCGTGCCACTGTTGCACTTAGGGGCACCTCTAATTGAACAAAAACTGAAAATAAATTGCAATTGAAAGTAAATAGATGAGTTTAGAGAAATTGACACGCGGGATGATAACGGAGTTCGGCAAAACAATGGCCTACGTCTCCGGGGCGTCGCAACCTCTTTCTAGGTGCGCCTTTCTATTACCCAATATGAAAGGATTACAATTGTGAACCGTGAGCCCTTACAAAATGGGAAGTCACGACCAACGAGAGATGAGTGCCGGCGAGCCCTTACAACCAAGGGAAGTCACACGAGCAACTCGAGGTTTGAGCCGGCAAGCCCTTACAAACAAGGGAAGTCACACAAGCTACTCAAGAACAAGAGAAACACTCAATAGATTACTCTAACCTAATCTAGATCAAGATTAGTGAAGTAGGTTTGAGGTTGCTTGAGGGATTTTGAAGTTTTAAGCTCTCACAACAATGGAGTAGGCTAAGCTCTCAGAAAATCGCTTTAGAAATGATTAGGGTCGGCTGAGATAGATTTGAAAGTGATCCCTTCAATCTATTTATAGTGGCAGCTCAAAAATGAGCTGTTTGATATAAAACGTTACCAACGTTTTATCAAACGTTACCAACGTTTTATTCAAATACGATTTAGGGTTTTAATTCTCTGACAGCTTAGAAAACGTTACATAACGTTTTATAACCGTTGTAACGTTTTACAAACGTTATAACGGTTGTATAACGTTATAACGTTATAACTTGATTCTTTTGAGGCTTCTTATTATTATAAAACGTTACCAACGT